>JAUMHB010075280.1:0-10524 GCA_032359685.1 Pittosporum tobira | reverse complement strand
TCTCTTTAGGATCTTTGATGAGGCTTGATTTTGCCCTTAGCCCTTTACTAATTGGAGAGTTGCTAGGATAAGTTTTAGGGGTTTGAGGATGCACTGATGCACATGGACGTGAAGATTTTTAGAAGGAGTTCATGTTTTGTTATTTTATGGGGTATTTGGAGTATGGATTGAAAGAAAGTCTTTATGATACCCATATTTCTCTCTCTTTCTTTTGGGACAGGGAATCAGTTCTTGCATACTTTTAGATGTGTTGCTATTTAAGATGTTCATAGAGATTGGCGGCATTACTTCATTAGTTTTTCTTTATTTTGCACTTGTATTTCTTTTAAGGACTCCTTGTCCTCCTTCGTGTCTGTAATTTATACTCTCTTTATCATATAGTATTCCTTGATGTGTTTTAATGGATTTGTTTTAAAGAAAAATTGAGGCTAATATGTAGTACATGGTTTCATTTGGTTGATGATATTTTGACGTAAAATGCCCAATAGTTTTTAGCTAATCTGAAATTGATCATTCTTTGCACCATTTCCCTGATCCAAAACTCTAGTGCCGGAAAAATCCGTATTGTGATATATTCAATGTACATGTAATTTGCATAATTATTTTAGGATTTGAAATGTTGACTTTGTTATTTTGAATAATTTTTTAGGTTCTGTCAAGGGCTGTGGATTTCAAATTCCAACTTTCCCTGTTTGGTAACTTCAAGTGTCTGAAGCTATGCAAAAAGTGGATATCAGACAACTCAACTATCCGTAGTCACGTTGAATCCTCCTTTCTCTGTAGTTCTCCAACTGCAACCATCCTCATAGAGGTGTACACTTGGACCCCCTATTCCGAGATTTATGTGCTATGCTTGCTTTAGACAAAACATGCGAACCATGTTCAGTTTGTATCTATTCTGAAAATCATGCTTTTTGCAATTTAATTGTCATTGGATTTATACAATATGACTTTCAACAAATTTGTAGCTTTATCCAATAGTATTCATTTGCTCCAACCTTTAACCCAGTAGCTATTTGGAACATGATAAAAAAAATTTATAAACGTAGTAATTTATTGTTGGGGAAATACCAGTGTTATGAAGCACAGTGAGGCACAAAGGCCCTTCTCCGGGGCCTACCTAATAACCATCACCTTTCATAAACACTGGATTATTACCCTGACCATTCTCTGACAATGCTGCATCCTTTCCTCCCTCACCAACGTAGCATCAATAGACCTCAAAATTCTGATGGAGGAAACTTTTAGGGCAGAAGCAACACTGCCCTCCTTCCAAAATTTATGTTTTAAAAATCTCTAACAATTTTGCACTTGTAAGTGATACATGTCAAAGGTACACCTGACGTGTGCTCCTTTCTGTCATCCTATCATGACATGGGTACATCTGAGCCGTTAGAGGGGGAATGGAGTATATACTGTGGCTATCATTTGAATTCAACTGTTTAGATTGTTGGAATTCTGAGATTTGAGGCCGTGTGCGTATTAAGGTGCTCATCTTAGTTCATCATGTTTTCCCTTTTGTTTACTACTTGTGGGGACTGAAATCCATGCATCGACCATCTTTTCTTTACGGTCCTAATGTTATTTACTTTCTGCTTGGTCCAAACTCAAATTTTCTAGTCTCGGCTTGTTGATGCGCATGTCTATCTATATATTTACTCTCAATTACTCTTTTATTTCTATTCACTCTCAATTACTCTTTTATTTCAGTTTTAGTTTTAAGTATTTTTTTGGTATTGCACATGCAACGCATGAATGCTTTTGGGACTAGTAAGTAGTAATAGTAATAGGTTATGAGATTGTTTACTCGCGGTTTATATTTCAAATTTCTTGAAGGATGCAGATGAGATTATTCAAGATTACCCGAAGGTGAATATGTTGCTCGAGAGTCGTGTTGGATGAGTGGATAGTACTGGAGACAAATTCAAAAAGCGAAACAAGGTGGAAGCTGATGGGGAAGAGGCACAGGTTCAAGACGGTCATATTGATGTTGTAGATATTGATGTTGTAGGTGATGAGGAAACCGTGGTTCAGGAAATAGAGGGTTTAGTTGAAGACTGGATGCTACTCAGTTAAATTTGGAGGTGGAAAACGATTCCCAGATAGCATTCAAGTTGATCAAGGAAGCAAATGTGGAGAACCACCCGGATGGAAGCATGATAGAGGATTGCTGGATTTTGCTTGAAGGAAGTAGATGCGCAGATCAGTTGGCTAATTTGGGACATTTTAAGTAAAATTTAGGTAGTATTAACTACTACTAGTTCTAATGCCCAGCCTTGTCGAGGGTAGATTTATAAAAATATTTCTTAAGCTTTTGTGAAATAAATTATATATAATTTTGAGTAATAAATATTTTTTCTTATAAATTTGTTTTAAATCTTAGTATAATATTTTTTGATGAGTACTTAATATTCTATTATTCTTGTTTATAAGCAAAAAATCGGTTTTCAGTCTAACAAATAATCACTTTGCTAGTTTAAGAGAATAACTTATGAAGTTAAATCTATAAGTCTTTCATTTTTACAAAAAATTATCTAAAGTGTTATCTACTTGTCAATTTCTCTTATTCTTCTATAATACTTAGTTTTCTCTTTTATTGTTATTTTCACGTCACATGAATAATTTAGTAATATATATATATATATATATATATATATATATATATATATTCTTTTTTTAAATTTTAAATTTTCTTATTTATAATTTTTTTAACTATTATTTATTAAATTCATATCTACAAAATACTAAGAGTATTATTGTTAGATCATAGTTAAGTTTTCACTTGCAAAACAAAGTCAAGTTTTCATAATAAAAATTTAATTTTATCACAATAAAAATATAAAATATTTTATATTAATTTATAATTATATAATTATAAACTTTATTTTAAACAAAAAACATAAAATACATTTCAGTCTCATTTTCTGCTTTGACAACTAAATATGTGAAAATAAAGTATTTTCTCTAAAAATAATTAATCAAAAAAGTTTTCCTAATAACATTTTTTGGAAAAATATATTAAATGGAACTAACAATAACTTACAGTAACATTTTTTGGAGTAATATGTGAAGTCTATTGAGATTCTAGAGAGATGTAATATGTGAATTTTATAATTACACATTACATTAATTCAACTTATTAATTATATTATGAACATTTACAGTAATTTACTGAGTCAAGTTAAAAAGTCTTTTTTAATCTACGGAGTCATATAACAAAACATGAATTTGAAGGATAATTTCGTCTAAAAAGTAGCAAAAATATAAATAAAAAACCTAGACCAACTCATTGAATTTTTAAATATTTGTTTATATATATATATATATATATAATCCTCTGGATCTCCTTGCTACTTTTTATGAGGACTTTGCTTGTATTAGTTATATGAGTTTCTAGCCCTCTATAGACCACCAAAAAAGATTGATATCATAATTTTTTATGATATTCTTCTAAGCTTAACTATGCTTGAAAACCTTTTAGAATATTCTTCTCTATTTTCTTTATTTTTTAATTGAAATTCACATTAATTAGCTTAATACTATAAATATATCTTGAAAATTCAAGAAAATGTCATTTTAACCCCACATTTAATCCCAGTTATTACTTTTAGGTCCATGGATAAGAATTAGCTAAAATTAAATCAAGCTTGTTGAAAAGTCACAAAGATGAGAAGAGAAAATATTTTCGAATTATTATTATTTTTTTAATATTTTCAGTAAGGACAATAAATTTGTCGATTTTCCTAAACACTTTAACTGACTCTAACGTGGCAAAACCGTAATGGCTAGGTGATCCACAAAATAGTCACGTGTTCAAAATTGATGGAATTAATATTAAGAATTTATTATTTTTTTTAGTAAAATTAAAGCTCTATTTGTTATAGGGAAAACGTTTTCCAAAAAATATTTTTTAGATTTTTCAGTATTTGGTATGTCAGAGAAAATTCAGTCAACATGAAATCATTTTTCAAAGAAAATTTCTTTATTATTTCAAGAAAATGACTTTAAACCCATAAGTCATTTTTCAGAAAATGATCTCAGTGTTGCCTCTTTTTGTCATTTTTCATAACACTTTTATTTATAAAATATATACATTAAGTTTTATTTTCACAATATATGCATAATTAGTATTTTCATATTGAATTATATATACACATATATTTCTTAAATTTTATATTTTTTATTCTTAAAAATCTTAAAAATTATTATCTTATTAATTTTTTTCCTTATGAACATTCTTATTGATATATCATAGTGTTAAGTTTTTGCTTACATATAAATAAATTAAATTTTTTATTGTAAGAACTTAATTTATCTTATTAAGAAACTAAAATATAGTTATATTAATTTATAATAATTTAATTGCTAAATTTAATTCAAAAACTAAATACTACATTCATTTAATTTATATTGTCCTAATTAAAAAATATACCCCTATTTAAGAAAACATAAAATTTTATATAATATCCTTAATCATTTATGAAGGAAGTATGTAAAAAAGAAATTAGGCAGAAAAAGATAATTGAATAGAGTAATAATACTTGTATATCTAATTTTTTTAGTCATTTTCGATTAAAGGAGTATGAGTAGTATAAGAAAATTATAACAAAAAATAATATGAAAAAAATAGGATAATTAAAATTAAACAAAATAAAATAAAAATTAAGACATTACAAGTTAGACACAGAGAATATAAAAATATATTTTCAATTGTATGTTTAGATTGATAATGAAAAATTAAAAAATAAATTATTTTTCAAAAATTATTTTATTAAAAATTATTTAACCAAAAAATAATTTTTGAAATATGTTTTTTTTGCAGCAGAGAGCCGGATCTCAACTGAAATAAAAAACACTCATATAAAGCGTTCATATAAATCGCATCATTCTTCTCCTCCACTTCTTACCCGCTTATTCTCCGATCCGGCGATATCGTCAAGCTCCATTTCAGGTTACTCTTTCCCTCTCTGTATATATTCCCCCACACACACACTCTGATTTTGTATGCTTATGCTCTGATTCTACTCTCTTTATATGTGTATATACGTGTATCTATCTCACTCGCATAAACATAATTGAATGGCTTAATGCTGGAAACGTAATTGATTAGTGCTGTTTATACTGTGCATCTGCTATTTTCGTCTCAGATCTAAAGCTTGTTATCCGATCTACATTTTAGTTTCAGATCACTCTTGGATTTAGATTAGGATCCGAAATTTTTCAAGGGTTAAATCTGTCACAAGTATATATTACATTTCATAGATCTAATACCGTCTCTGTGATTCTATCTAAACGTATATAGTATGTAGTTACTTGAGTTTCGCTGTTATTTGCAAATCAATTGGTATAGTTTTTGCTAATGTTATGAGTTTTCCAGGTGCACAATTCTAAATCGTAGGGCTGCTCTTTAATTTGCAGCTGTCGTATCTCAATTGGATCAAGATGGTAATTCCATTGTCTTTGTTTAGTTCCTTTTTGCAATCATGTGGCAACCTATTACTATGTTCTGAAAACATTCTCTATGTATATTGTGAATTTTGAATCTTTTGTTCCTTCATTTTTTTCGCAAAGCTTTACAATTATCTTTTGATTTTCAAGTTGTGAACCAAAAAGGTTAATATTTTGTGTAGGTTGTGCTCGCAGCTTCAGTTATAAGTAAATCTGGGAAAGGTGAGTTACTTATTCATTTTTCTTACCCTTTCTTGATAAGTAGACATTAGTATTCCTTTAGATTTCTGAGTTAGTTTCTTCAAGTAATATGGTCCGTGCCTTATTGTCTGCTAGTTTCTTTGTCATACTTTTGGTAATTCTAATTCAGTAGCTATACATGTTGGATTATATCCTAATTACATTATCATGTCAACTTTGCACCAGCCCTTGTTTCGAGGCAATTTGTTGATATGTCTCGCATAAGAATCGAGGGGCTTCTAGCAGCTTTCCCCAAGTTGGTGGGAACTGGAAAGCAACATACTTATGTCGAGACTGAAAACGTACGCTATGTTTACCAGCCAATAGAGGCTCTGTATTTGCTGCTTGTGACAAACAAACAGAGCAACATTCTTGAAGATTTGGAGACACTCAGGCTTCTCTCCAAACTTGTATCCTTTCTGTGTTGGTAGTTGTACATTTATTATTAAACCGACATCTTTCTGCCTGCTAATAATTCTGCTTCAGTCTTTTGGACTCACTCACTTAGACTCTTAGTTGCTTCTTTCAAGTGAAAGAAGTTGATTATTCTAGTTCAAATTCTCATCTTTTGCTTGTAAGGTTATAATTCTTCATCCTTTTAGCAATTCCTCATTGCTAAATAGGGTCTGACGTTTTTCATATTCATCTATTAGGGAAACCACTCATTGGCCAATATTAGGTTAATTATTTATACTTATAAAAAAAATAATAAAATAGGGTTCAATCCTTAATACTATATAGATACCTGAATATTGTTACTCTCTAGATGAGGAGGGCATTGTAAAGACAGCCTTTGAACTGATTTTTGCTTTCGATGAAGTCATCTCTCTTGGACACAAGGAGAATGTGACGGTTACACAAGTCAAGCAGTACTGCGAGATGGAGAGTCATGAGGAGAAGTTGCACAAGTTGGTTCTCCAGAGCAAGATTAATGAAACTAAGGATGTCATGAAGCGCAAAGCTAGTGAAATTGACAAAAGCAAGGTAAATTGCAGAGGCTAAGGCTTAGATGACTATCTTTACATCTTATATTAGTTTAGCCACGAAGAATGTGTCAAATTCAAAATTTGTATTAATTATTTGCAGATTGAAAAGAATAGAGGTGACAAAGGAGGGTTCATGTCTATGCAATCGATGGGTTCTGGAAGACTTGATAGTGGCTTTGGTAGTGATATGAACATATCTAGCACTGGAAGTGGTTTTGGAAGTGGTTCTGGATTTGGATTAAGCACCGATATGGACTCTTTTGTTAGCAACCCTAAAGGTATTTGGTTGTTTCTCTATCTGATTTCAGAATATCACTTCATAGCTTGAGCCAAGTTTTTGATAGCATTATACATCCTCTTACGATGATATTCCCTCTAATTTCAATACCACATGAAA
The DNA here is from genome assembly GCA_032359685.1 of Pittosporum tobira. NCBI lineage: Eukaryota > Viridiplantae > Streptophyta > Magnoliopsida > Apiales > Pittosporaceae > Pittosporum > Pittosporum tobira. Next base: position 3,453 of record JAUMHB010075280.1, on the reverse strand, counting down.
TAATTGATTTGTTTATATACATTGAGCATTTGTTGAACTTGTTTGAAAAATAAATGAGAATTGATTGCGTCTCATTTTGAAGCAGAACAGGATAGTTTTGACTTCTTTTTTATTTGCGTCATCAGGTCGGCCACCCTCATCTGCCACTGCTCCACCAAAGGGTCTCGGTATGAAGCTAGGTAAAACACAAAGGACCAGCCAGTTTCTGGAATCTCTTAAAGCTGAAGGTGAAGTTATTCTGGAAGATGTGCGCCCAAGTGGTGCTCCCTCCAGAGCAGCTGTTGCGCTGCTTACTGATCCAGTCACATTGACTGTTGAGGAAAAGCTTAATGTGACACTCAAACGAGATGGTGGAGTCGGCAAGTTCGATGTTCAGGGAACCTTATCTCTTCAAATCCTTAACGAGGATGATGGGCTCATCCAAGTTCAGGTTATCCTTATCTCGCTACAGTAACTGATTTTGAATAATGACTATGGGTTTCTACTTTGTACCCCACCTGATCCTTTGAAGAGATTTTTCATTCTGAGCTTTATAATTAATTTTGCTTTCAGATCGAGGCTGGTGGTAATCAAGGAGTTCTTTTCAAAACCCATCCTAACATGAACAAAGAGTTATTCAACAATGAAAATATTCTAGGCCTCAAAGATCCTAACAGGCCATTTCCCACTGGACAATCTGGTGATGGTGTTAGTCTCTTAAAGTGGAGAATGGAAAGTGTAGATGAATCGGTCGTGCCACTGACAAGTGAGCTTACATCTTTTAACTGATTTTCCCGTTGTTGCTTCATATTATTGGTTTTTCATCGGTTGATAATTTGTCTGAACTAAATTTGTATCAGTTAACTGTTGGCCTTCTGTATCTGGAAGTGAAACATATGTGAGCATTGAGTATGAAGCCTCAACAACTTTTGATTTGCAAAATGTTGTGGTATCTGTTCCTCTTCCGGCTCTTAGAGAAGCGCCAAATGTAAAGCAAATTGATGGCGAGTGGAGGTGAATCCTAAACTTGCTCCATCTCTGTGTGTGTGTGTGTTTCTAAATATTTTGAAAGGGTCTTAGTATTAACTTCTACTGGGACAGGACATATTATTAGTACCAAATTGATTTGCAAGCCGAGTTTACAGCTTAAATCCACCACAACAAAAATTTGTAGTTGGATGTAAGTTGTATACTCAGTTTTCTGAACATATGTTGTGCCTATCAAACATTAATTCTTACTGCATTTGGGTTCCATAATCTCTAGAAGTTGTATAAGCTGACTATCAAACAAGCACTGAGAATAGCTTTCAATGCCACAAGCTCACAATGTTTTTTTTGGGGGGTCTTTATTAGTATGAGCTTTTACTTGTAGAAGTCCATGATTTATATATTTATATATAGATATTTAAGTATATGGTTTTCACCCTTCAACTGCCAATTTTGCTCTGTGTTTGAGAAAAGGTTAATTCTGGAAAATTTAGTTGCCACTCCAATTACAGTAGTTGTTCGTTGTAGCAGGTGGTAGTTGGTAACTTCTATATGTTCTTCGGCGCTATTTAATGGATTTTGTCATACTGTTTTCGGTGAATCTGGGTTTATGGAACTCCTTATCTAGATCATGTTGGTGATCTGTCATGTGTATAGATTGCACTAGTAATCATATGCAATACTAGATAATTACAATTATATATCCATCCCTCTGAACATATGGCTTACTATTATGGGAAATGATAAAGTATTTTATTAAGATATTGTTAGACTTAAAAATATTGATATGCTTATGATTCAACCGTATTAAAATAAAGCATATGTACGTTTTCTAATCGCAGGTATGACTCCAGAAATTCCATTTTGGAGTGGTCCATACTTCTCATTGATAATTCAAACCGAAGGTGAGCTAACAATGAATTGACTTGCTATGGTAATCATTCAGTAATATTTAACATAATCTAGATGGGAAAGCTGATCCGGATTATGATTTGGTTTTGTCTAAATACTTGGCAGTGGATCAATGGAGTTTGTTGTTCCTCCGGCTGACTCTTCAGCCTTCTTTCCAATTTCTGTGCGCTTTTCTGCCGCAAGCACTTTCAGTGACTTAAAGGTTTGTTTGCCCCTTCATATACTTCTTGCATACTAGGGAGTATATTTATGTCCAATACTCGTTACACATGGAATTTTGTAAATTTTGCAAATGCGACTCCTGTATTGGATTGGAGGTATTAGTAGTAATATTTATGGGCATAACTTGAATGTATATTATACTTTTTTTTTTTGTAGGTTGTCAATATATTACCATTGAAAGGTGGACCCCCTCCAAAGTTTTCTCAGAGAACGAAGCTATCCACTGAAAACTACCAAGTCGTGTGACTCTATACTTGCTTTTGAGTGAACTTGCTGTGAAGAATTCCCTTTTTGAATTTGACTATTAAAGATTTTATTAATCCTTCCTGTTCTGTTATTTTTTTCCAATTCTGGTCTTGGGACAAGGGGTTGCTGGATACTGTTGTGTGTTCATTTAGTATGAAGTATTTTTTCTCGTTTTTTGAATAGATTTAATACAACGAGATTTGATGTTCTCTATAATGCCCTTGCGATTTTTTTATTTTTTATTTTTTTTTGGGTTCCGTATATAATAATATAAGCATCCTTGGGCAAATTTTATCTGGAGTATAGCTACTACACAGACATCCTAACCCACTCCCTAATCTTAGAATCGACAATATGTCTTCAAAATAAAAACAAAGTGGCGTCTTGTTGGTGTAGACTTCTGCTATTATCTTTGTTTTTCTCCTTTTGCTTTTCTCTTCTCACCTCTTCACCTTTCAACATTCACTAGAAATAGTCTCTGTACAGTGATTTAACGGGTTTACGGATGTTGATCCCTCAAGGTTTTTAAATTTGATAGTTGCCCTGATAAAATCATGGTTAAAATAAGTGCGGGTATCTCGAACACAGTGAATTGGGTATCATTATTTTTACGAATTATCTCAAATTTTTTGGAAGAGAAGCAATTAGTCAAATTGCATTAGAGATTTGCATCTTGAAATTAATTTCACAAAAATTTTTGAGGTCCAAGTTTTCTTTGATTTATAGAAGAATCATCAATCTTTGAATTTGTGGATCTATTTGGTTTGTTAAACATATAAAAATCTCAAAATTCAACATTGTGAGTTGAGTCAGTTTTCACACCAATTTGGAAGTGGGAGATCTATGTGAGAGATGAGTCGAACAAGAAAAATACCAAATTTTATTTTTACCAAACAATAACGAGGGTCATGTCGTTTCTAGAGTTGAGTGAGTTTTGATGTGCCTGTGTATTGGGATGACCCCACCACATTATTGGCAAGATCTTGTCTTCGAATGACCAAGTTTATACTGATATGTTTCTTACATCAAATTAAGAAGTTTGAAGTCACTGATTGATGTTAGCGATTAAGGGGTTGTTGTGTGGAATTGTTTTGAACTCGTTATCTT
>JAUMHB010075269.1:0-12734 GCA_032359685.1 Pittosporum tobira | reverse complement strand
AGCAGCCACGGCCGTGGGGCTGGCCACGGGCAGACCGTGGCCAGTGCTGTGCATCAGCCACGACCGTGGCCTCAGCCGCGGGTAGACCGTGGCACCAGCCATGGCCAGACCGTGGCATGGGCCACGACCGTGGGAGCTGCTGTCCCGTTTGATTTTTCCGACGCGACGATGATTATTTCGATCGTATGTTCAGTTTATATACTCCAAGATGCTCCAAAATGTCATCTAATTTGCACAAAAATAGGGGATAAAGAAAAAAAATGGTCAAAACTTTGGTCAAATACATTCTCAACACATAGTAAATCTCTCCATCTCTATCTTAAACTTTGATAATACCTTAATCTCTTCACTAACTTAAGCATTAGAAATGGGAACAAGAAAACAAACCCTTCATGTTGCCCGTGTTTTAAGTGAATCTACTCTCGCTGACATGTTAAGGTGAAGTTTAAACTTGGTCAACGGTCATGTTGGTCCCAACAATTAGCGCTAAAAGGAGGGTCATCTCTGTCCTACACGATCGGTCTCCATACTAAACCTTTTCAGCTCACATGTCGCCAGCCCATCAAAGTGGCACAAACCTTGCACCTGGCCCCGTAGGTATACCGGGCATCGAAAGAACATATACAATGACACCCAAATCCCTAGACAAATAGTTTGATGATGTCTCCGCTTTCCTACACACCATTCCTCCTAGACAACTGGGTCTCAACACTAGTCACCACAACACTCATATCGGAATAAGCAATCCCGCTTCCAGTCACCCAAAAGACCCGAGCAGAGGGAACTAGAGGAGTACAAAAAGAGAATTGATTCCTTTGAGAAAATATTAGCCGATCGGAGACTTATGCCAAAGTAGTGGGTGTCGACTTGTCCTTTTACTCGAAAAATTAAGGAAAGGGCAAAGAGAGTTCACTTTGGACTCCCCCATAACCTACCAGTGTATAACGGCCTCGCGAACCCATTTAACCATGTTAAAAACTACAAGGCCAAGATGAAAGTCTACAGGCATAGGTCTCCCACCCTCTGCACAATTTTCATAACTACCTCAATGGGAGTGGTGGCACAGTTCATCAAGCACCTGCCACATCGAACTGTCTGCAACTTCGACAAACTAAAAGAAAAATTCCAAGAGCAGTTTAGCGGCAGCGCCTATGAATTGTTACAAACACCAACCCTCGCGGGAGTCATTCAGAGGGACAATGAGCTGCTCAAAGAATTCATAACACACTTCAAGAGCACTATGGCCCAGGTCGCTCAACTAGACTGAAAGCAGGCTGAGATGTTCTGAGTCGGGCTCCACAGACAAATCCTGCACCCTCTTTGCCAACCTGATTAGCTCATCCCCGACCGACGTTTATGACATCCTATGCCGGGCGGATGTACAAATCAGGATCAAAAATGAACTTGGTGACTATAACCCATACCACGTAGCCCACACCAACTCAAAGACAGAGAAGGAACCACGACCCGAGCTGAGTTAGGACAACTACAAAAGAAACGATCCCAGCTCTCCCTGAGCACCCAAGCGGCCTAGGAAGAACCGAGCCAAGGAGTATATCCCGCTCAGTATGGCCCGCCCCATTATCCTGGTAGCCATCAGGAATAAAACCTGGTTCAGAGCTCCCAAAAAGATGACTGTCCTAGAAAATAAACGGGATAGGTTAAGATACTGTGAATTCCATCAAGATCATGGCCATACTACATATGAATGCTACTCCCTTATGGACTACCTCGAGCAGAGAGTACAGGAGGGCCAAATAACACACTTCCTAGCAGCCCCTCAAATCCCAGCCTAGATTATGGCCCTGCCCCCAGGCCCCACAATTCATGTTTTATGGCGGCTCGAGTACTAGCGGGTTGTCTAACTCTCACGAAAGAACTATGAGAAGAGCATCTACAAAATTAACTCCCCTGCAAAACGGATGAAGACCTCTTCTGCTCCGCCGATCATCTTTTCCAGTGCCGACTATGATGGCATGTGCCTTCCCCACGATGAGGCCCTTGTCATAAACCCCTGGATCAGCCCATACAACGTCAATTGGAATTTGGTAGACACTGAAGTGTCGAGTGACATCTTATACTACTCAGCCTATGCTCAAATGGACCAGTCCATCATGAGCATTGAACCTCCGGAGACACCAACCATCTACGGGGTGGACAATAACCCAGTCCCTATGTTCGGCATGATTTATATCCCTACTACTTTTGGAACTTCCCCCTTCCAAATGACTATCCTGATTAAGTAGTATGTCCTGAGGATGGAAAGCTCCTTGAACGCAATCATAGGCCGGGCCACACTGAGCAAGCTCCAAGCTGTGGTTTCGATCCCGCACCTAAAGATGAAGTTTCCAATAGACTACAGCATTGACGAGAGCTGAGGCGACCAATCCATCTCTAAAAATTGTTATGTCCAATCCCCCAGTTTTCATCCAAGCAAAGACTCCATTAAAGGCAAAAAAATCCCTTTCATTATCGAAGTGGCCAGCTTGTCCGAAGCAAACATGGTGATGACTTTGCAACTTAAGGCCTTCAGTGAAACCTACAGCCAGTCGATCGCTGAGCCTGTCGACGACACGGAAGAAGTTGAGCTCACTCCTGGGCAGCCCGACCGGAAAATAACAATCGGTCTTAGGCTACCCGCTGAGCTCTGACTCGCCCTCATCAACTTGGTCCAGGAATACACTGACGTCTTCACTTGCACTCCCGACAAAATGTCGGGGATTAACAAGAACATAGCAATCCATAAGCTAAGTGTTGATCCCCGACATAAACCGGTGAAAAAAAAAACGAAGGAACATGACCCCCGAATGACAGTAAGCTATAGATGAAGAAGTTGACAAGCTATTAAAAGTCAGTTTCATCTACGAAATTGAATATGCTGACTGGGTGGCTAACGCGGTACTGGTGAAGAAACACAGTGGAAAGTGGAGGATGTGCATCGACTACACCGACCTGAACAAGGCATGTCCCAAAGATGCTTACCCTCTACCCAACATTAACCAGTTGATCGACGCCACTGTCGGCAGCCTTTTACTCAATTTCCTGGACGCATTCTCTGGATACAACCAGATCCGTATTTGGTCGGCCGACTGAGAAAAGACAACCTTTGTTACACATAGGGCAGTGTAAACCTATAAAGTAATGTCATTCAGCCTTGTTAATGCAGGGGTGACATTTCAATGACTCGTGAACAGGTATTCGCTCCCCAGCTTGGCTGAAAGATGGAAGTTTACATCGATGGAATGATCATCAAAAGCAAGCAAGAAGTCGATCATATCACTGACCTGCGCGAATGCTTCGATAACCTCCGGGCCCATAAGATAAAGCTTAACCCAGCCAAATGCACTTTCGACATCCGAGCCAGTAAGTTTCTTAGCTACATTGTTAGTAAAAAAGGCATCGAAGCAAACCCTGAGAAGATTCAAGTTGTCCTCAATATGTCTCCTCCTCGGACCGTCAAAGAAGTACAAAGGCAAACCAATCGGATAGCTACTCTCAGGCGATTCATTACTTACTCGGCCGAACAGTGCCTCCCATTCTTACAATCCCTTAAGGGGACAAAAACTTTGAATGGACACCCGAATATCATAGAGCCTTTGAAGACATCAAGATGTACCTACCTTTGCTCCTCTGCTTTCTATTTCTCAGCTAGAAGAAGACTTATACCTATACTTGGTAGCCACTCCCTGGTAGTCGGGGCAGTTCTAGTCTGCAGAAACCAAGGGCAATAACATCTAATCTACTATGTCAGCCATGCCTTTAAGGATGCCGAGACTAAATACCCAATGTGGAAAAATTCGCATTTGCACTTCTGATCGCCTCCCGGAAGCTCAGGCAATATTTCTAAAGTAGAACCGTCAGCATGCTGACCGACCAACTACCACAAAAAATCTTCCATAAGCCTGAGCTTTTCGGTCGCCTTGTTGGCTGGGCAGTCGAACTAGGTTAATTCCACATCCAGTACCTCCCCCAAAAAGCCATCAAAGGACAGGCCTTTGCAGATTTTGTCATAAAGTATGGCTTCCCAGAAGATCCCCAACCTCCTGCAATGGAGGCCAACCATCTGAATGAGGAATCCATCGAACCATGAAGGCTCTTTGTTTATGGCTCTTCAACCTCGTCAGCCTCCGGGGCAGGAATGATCCTTATAAGTTCAGAGGGATTCAAAGTATAGCAGGCCATCCGTTTTAGTTTTCCCGCCACCAACAATAAGGCCAAGTTCAAAGCCCTATTAGCCGGGATGTGCCTCACCCGACAACTACAAGCAAGGAACCTGAAGATCTATAGCGACTCCTCCCTGGTCTTCTAACAAATCACGGGTGACTACCGGGCGGTAGACCCCAGAATGGTGAAGTACCTGGCCAAATCTAACACCCACTTGGCTACATTCGACTCCTGCACCATCTAAGCCATCCTTAGGGAAGGAAACACCGTGGTTAACACTTTGTCAAAGTTGGCAACAACTGGCTAAGACACCCTTAAAGGAGCCATCTATCTGGACACTCTGAACCGGCCAAGCAATGAGTAGCCCCAAGTCCTTGTAGAATCTGAGGCCCCTGACTGGCGGGCCTCGTTGATTGCCTACCTGGACCATAGGATCCTCCCAGACGACTAGACCAAAGCCAGAAGACTGAAGTTCAAGGCATCATCATTTGTGATGATGGACAACACACTATACAGACAAGGTTTCATTGCTCCCCTCCTATTATATGTTAGCCTATCATAAGCCGAGACCATCCTTGAAGAGGTACATAGCGGCAGCTGCAACAACCACATCAAAGGAAAAATTTTGGCTATCCAGATCACTCGGGCTGACTACTATTGGCCAACCATGTTGCAAGACTCCAAAGACTTCATCAAAAGGTGTAAAGCCTACCAGCTCCACGCTAATATTTCATGGCAGATGCCAGAGCAGCTCTCCTCTATCATGATCCCCATCTCCTTTGCAATATGGGGAATAGACCTCATGGGACCATTCCCAACTTCATTTGGGAGCTTCTGATACATCGTTGTGGTGGTTGACTGCATGACCAAATTGGTGGAAGCCAAGCCTCTAAAAAGTATGACTTCTTGGGTGTGTTAACAATTCTTCAAAATCAAGGTAGTACTGAGATTCGGCATCCCCTAACTCCTCATCTCTGACAACGACACCCAGTTTATTCACCAAACCTTTGAATAATATTTGACTGTTATGGGTATCAAGCATCATCGAGCGGTGGTCAAGCACCCACAAGCCAACGGCCAAGTAGAGAACACAAACCGGATCATACTAAGCTGAATCCGTTGACGGTTTGAGGGTGCCCAATGAAGATAGTACAATAAACTTCCAATCATCCTATGGGCCTACCGTACCACCCCTCAGTCCACCACTAGCGAGACACTTTTCAAGATAGCCTTTGGATTTGAAGCAGTCATCCCAATTGAGAAGGAGATACCTACCCCCCAGCAACTCTATTTTGATGAAATCTTCAATAAAAGTGCCACCCAGGCGGACCTCGACTTCTTGAACGAAACAAGGGACATTATAGTCCTACGTATGGCTCAACTCAAGCAATAAACAACCAAATATTGCAACACCAAGGTCAAGACCAGATGATTCGAGGCTAGAGATCTTGTTCTTCGAGCCACCATCACCTCTAGGCCAATCGAGCAGGGCAAACTACATTCGAACTGGGAAGGCCCCTAATAGGTCTCAGCAGTTCTCTGTCCAAGCACATACTCCCTCAAAAACATGGATGGCTATGAGCAAGACAACCCATGGCATGCCATTTACCTCAAGAAGTACTACCCATAAATATTTTCAGTCGGGTAATTTTCATTGCACGACCATACATTGTAATAGTTTGCTCGCCTACATACGACAAACTTTCTTATGAATAAAAAAGTCTTTGAACACAGTCAAATAACTCATGCTTACGTTTCACTTACACACCCTACACGCATAGCCAAATGCACTCAGTCCAGGGGGCACGATTAAACTAATCATACTTATGTTTCACTTATACTTTCCACCCGCGCACCTTAAACACTCGGCCCGGGGGACACGAATAAATACAATCGCAATGCATGCTCAACCCCAACCAGCACCATCCACCCTGTTTGGGGGACAATTTCAACTCTCGTCCCTGCACTACACCCAAAGTCACTCTTAAAGTTTCACCATACATAAGGTAAACCATAAACATGGTCAAACTAGGGGGCATACTACGGGATAGCCGCTCGGGTTACTATGGCTTAATTAAACAACCTAATTTAATTCAAAATCAGAACTCAGATGTCCGACTGATATTTCAAAAAAAACCTTGCTCTTTCATTCACCCGAGAAACATTTGTTAAAGTATTTTTCAAGTCCCGAATTGTTTACACTAGTAAATTTTGTCAAAATAAATTATAAGTTAACAATCGGACTCTGTTTCAAAGAGTTAAGTCTTAGTTAAATACCACGCTCAACATTTAGTAAAATTTGTCAATTTTAACCATTCACTGAGTTAAAGGGCATTCATCATTCATCCGAGCAGAAACAAAAACAACGGAATTCAAATTAAGATTTCATTAATATTCAAAAGAATTACAAAATTTTTATTTACATAGGCATAAGTGTGCTTCCTAGCCAAAAGTTGATCAGGCAGCTCCCCTTCCCCTAGAGGTGTCTCAGTAGGCTCCTCGGCAGCTTCCCTCACAGGCTGTTTAACGACCGACTCATCTTCGGGCTTAAAATCAATGGCCTTCAGGTACACTAGAAAGTCCATGACTGCCTTCATATCGATGCCCCTTCTGGCACCCTGGCGGATCGCTCGTCTGAAGCCCTACAAGAACTGACTGGCGGTGGCCTGAAGGATCATCGCCTTACAATCTGTTGGGCCCTTAAAATCCTCTACCCCCCTCACGGAGACCAACTCCAGCTCATTCTTATGACTGGCTTACTTGCACTTTCATACATCCCATTCGGCCTCGAGCTGCCTGTTGAGGGACACCACGGAAGCCTTCGCCTCAATGACCCTTGCCCTTGCGGCCTCCAGCTCCTGGGAGATCTTCTTCTTCATCTTGGGGACCTCCTCTGCCTTCATCGTGGCCTCCCCTGCTACCTTCTCTACCCTCTTCATGGCTTCCTCTGCAACTCTAACAGATCCCTCCTTAGCCTTTTTCAGCTGTAACTTCAGGCCCATGATCTCCTAAGTGGCCCCGCCTGCTATCTCCACTACAAGGTTGGCCCCTTTTATGGAGCTCATCATTTAGCACATCGCCTGCAACAACACACAAGATAGAGTAAGGAAAGAAAATAATGTGTTCTAAGCATGGAGAAAAAAAAGTCCGACACATGCACCATCCGAAATGAGGCATTCAAAGCAGACTCAGGATAAGGGACGGAGCCAATAGCTTCTCGGTCCCCATCCAAAAGCAGATTCCTCAGAAGGGCCCAGATTGCAGCTTTCCCACGGCTAGCATTTAGTATAGTACCCCCAGTAGGGACCGACCAGACGTTTACCAAGTCGGCCTCATCAGTGGTCCTTGACTTCTTTTGGGCATTCGCGCCGCCCTGATCCCCAGCGGGCCTTTTTTGTTTTTTCGCACGGCCTTTTCCGTAGAAGTTTCCACGGCTTTCCCTTTGTCCGTCACTTTCCCTTGTCTAGAAGCAGTTGACCCCACCACTCCCGTAGGACCGTCGGCGAAGGAAGTCTTGTAGGTCGGCCTCGACCCTATCACCACTTCGCTAGATGGGGTAGCCTGGCCACCACAACTGAGCTCGGTTGGTCTGGGCCAGCCTGAGTGGTCTGCCTCAAGGCATCCCACCTAGCTTCCTCCTCCTCCATTGCCATCTTCTTGGCTAAGGTAATCATATCCTCGTTTACACCTACAAAAGACATGAAGATGGGGTTAGGAAACTGAATTAGCCGAAAAGACAAAATACAGAAGCAAAATTACATTTATACTCTATCAGCCAGGAGTTATCCCGGGTTACGGTGAACGGCCAGGGGCTCTCCACCTTACCCATCCTAGCAAATGCATTAGACTCCTCTAGTTGCATCCTATTCAACTGCACCAGCGAGTGGTACACCATCTTACATGACCTTCCCCACTCAGGAAAAGCCAGCAGATCGACCCCCTGTGATGAAAAACCACTTCAACCTCCACGTTTTGTGCTTCGATGCCGAGCCGATCCACTTCGGCCTTCCCGATTTCTTGTTGATTGACTAAAAATAGGCCTCTGATCGGGCAATTGAGAACATGTTCCAGAAATAGTTCATCCGGGTTTGCACACCCACACTATGGCACCGAGCTAAGAAACCCATGATCGGTATATACGAGTTGGGGGTCAGCTAGCCGAGGCCAACCCCCAACAAGGTCAGGACATCAAGTGGTGTTCGCTAACTCCTACCCAAAGTCCATCCTACCTACTATGCATGTACTCTCTACCCTTCGAGAGCCTAACTTCATAATCATCTTGGATCATATATTCCTCCCTAATTGTCAAAGTGCTATACATATTACAATCTGGGCGGCGGACCCGGTCTCCATAGTCCACCTGCCCCCTGATGTCCTCAACCTCATCGCCAAACCTGCCTTCTGATCGGGCTTCCTCACCATCCACTTCACTGGGACTTGTCTCATCTCTGGGAAAGTCCTTCCGCGGAGTCCCCACCTTGCTACTGAATCCCGCTGTCTCCTGCGACCGAGAACCAGTGGCACCCACGGTGGCGGATCCTATAACCACCACCTCCTCCTCCCTAGTAACATTCACTACCCTAATTTTGTGCTTACTTTGAGCCATCTAATAAGGTCTAAGAAGGATAAAGCTAAGGAAAATAAGAAGAACGCTGGAGAAACGCTTATTTCGTAAAAGAGTTTGAAGAAAGTTTGAAATGTCAATAAAGATATATGAATTTTCCAGCAAACCACTTAACACCCTCTGCAAATCTCTATGGGAACAAAATGGGAAAATGTTTAAGGGAAGCACTCGACCCCTTTTTATAAATACCCCAATCTGATGATTGGGGCTCCCCTCGATTAATCCAATGATTATTTAATTACAGTCGTATCTGCATAAAATCCAAAAGAACAATTATTATGGGAGTTATTAATGGCATCAGAACACATGCGAAGTGAAGTCTCATTAAATGCCCTAAAAAGACATGCAAACGAGCTAAATACAATGAGTCAGGCAAAAATTCAAATGGCACACATAATGTTAGAAACTCATCCGAGCAACCTTGATCCAGGCCCTTTTCAGGCTTGTAAAATTTTCGACTACTTCACCATGGATATTCAAGGGACGATCGGACTCAGAGCTCGTCGGCACACTAAAGTACCCCACTGGGCTGAGGGGCATTGATGGAGATCGTCCCAAATCGGGGTTAAGGATTTCACCTTAACCCTAATTAGGGCAATGTGGCACCCCACATGGCAACTCATACGACTGGCCAGTCTCAAAACTCGGTGACTCGTCTCTCCCAAAAAGGATCAAGGGCTTACATCTCATACAAACTTAAACCGGAAGGATCTTGCATCCATCTATGTCCAGCCGAACCAATACCATCAAGGGCTTTGAAACTATGCATCTTGGGCCCAGGCCTTCCCAGCTAGTAGGCCCAATCCATTCCATTGATTGGGACTCAGCTTGTTTCAAGTCCAGGGCCCAAAGGCCAAAACCAAGTTCCAAGACAGCGTCCAATCAGCTGCCCAATGTCTACAGTCCTATCAATTCAAAGAAGGCACGCCATACTTATTTTATTGGTCTACGGGTCAATGCAAACTCTATAAATGCCACCTCATTTGCACAAAAATGGGGGGAAAAAATTGTCAAAACTCTGCTCAAATACACTCTCAACACATAGTAAACCTCTCCCTCTTTATCTTAAACTTTAATTATCACTTTAATTTCTTCATTAACTTAAGTATCGAAGAAGGGAACAAAGAAAAAAAACCCCTTGTGTTGTCCTTGTTTCATGTGAGCCCACTCTCTCTGACATGTTCTTAGCTGGAAGTAAATTTTGGACTTGGTCGACGGTCGGGTAGGTCCCAACACGGCTGTTGTAGTACCTTGATTAAACTTTGATGTGTGTACACCAAGTGAAGATTCAATTCCATAGGATATCTTCATATGTGTGCAACCATTCAGTAATAGTCCGTGTCTAGTGCTTTAAGGTCTTTTTGTACTTCAATTTTTCAAAATTAGGGAGGATCGTTGTATTATTAAACAATATTTTAATTTTGTAAAATTAAATATGTATATATTTTACATATTTGTAAAATCTAAATGTTATTTTGTTTCAAGATTTTTGATATAATAAGTCATGGTAGTTTGGAAATCTATTGGTGAATGAATATGTCTTTTCATTACAGAAACAAGTGAAGATGTATGACTTTAATTTCATAGATGCTTCAAGATGAAGAGATGTGTCGTTTCAATGGAGTGTCACTTCAAATGGATGCATACAATCATATAAATAGATTAGCAACTTATCATTCAAAATACATAAAAATTCAAGAGTAAAAATTGAGTTTTATTTCTCTATTCCCTCTCGAATAATTTTCAACTCCAGTACTAAAAAAATCAAAGTGTTCCAGGGTAATTCTCCTTTAGTGCAAAACAACAAATTACTAATACATCGATGAGCTTGTTATATCCTTGAAGCAAATTCCACACATCTATATTGCAACGTGGTGGAAGTGATTATTATTTTGAAAATAACAATTATGTGTCTCAATCTACTAGTGTGTTTTTTCATATAGTGTCATTATTATTCAAATTATATACCAACATTTTTCATATTGACTAAGGTAACTTAGATAAAATAATGATGTTATCATATTTTTTTCTATATTAAGGACTTCATTATCATTCTCACTAGTCTTATCTTTCTTGATTTAACCCACATCACTATTCCATCTATAATTCTTCGGGGCTTTTGACTTTGCATATTCTTAACTCCAAACCTGGGTTCCTTCTTGTCATTCTCTACAACTAACTTCCAACAACGTGCACTAGTGTACCTATTTATGTCCTTTATAATTATCACATCCTGAACAACTTTTGGCAGAAACACAAATGACATATTTACTTTATAAAAGTGTTAGAATAATATTTATTCTTTATTGTTTTCCGGTATTTTTACTTTGCTTTAGTTCTATTAAAAATTATTTTGCAAAGAGAACAATAATTCTTACAGTTTTAATCAAGTTATTGATGAAGACAATATGGTAATGAAAATATATAATTGATCACTACCAAAATAAATAAAATATATTTAGCATAAAATAGTTTTGATATTACTTCTCTAACATAAGGCCCAAAATAAATAAATATAATTAATTGTAAAAATTCAGTCACTTATATCTCCACATATAGATATATAAACGTAACAAACTATAAAAGCAATATAGCTATATAAACGTAACAAACTATAAAAGTAAGCTTCCATGTCGAATGTGTGTTGCAATTATCTATACTATACACTAATAGTGCAATTATCGTACTTCGGTATGGTCCGATTCTCCCTTTATATATTAAATTTAAATAAATAATAATTATTTGACAATATCCAATATAGATTCTAAATAAAAATACTTTCTATGTTGAATACAAAAACCAATGTCCAACAAAGATTTTGAATCTAAATATTCTCCATGTTAACTACAGAAAATATGTTATAATAAGAAATAAAATTATATTATTATATAATAATTTATTAAAATAATTTAAATATTATTCATTTAGAATATTAAATTTGAGAGTCATATTTATCAAACTATTATTGTTATAAAAGTCTATTATTTTTAATTCAAGTGTAAATAAAGTTAAATTTAAATTAAATAATATATATTATTATATAAATTTATATTAATAGCACTAATTTGTCCTAAATTACAATTGATATTGCCAACTCTTATCAAAACAACTTAATTTTTGTTTGCTTAGATGTTTTATTTTAGGATCATATTATCACACTATTTTTTTTGTTCATCGCTTTTAGTTCAAGGATTGTAAAATAAAAATTAAATAATATAACTATACTACTATCTACATTTATCTATCGATTACAATAATTTTATTTTTATTCATATAGATTCTTAAATTTTAGAGTCATGTTTATAAAATTCTAGTTTTAAATTCTATTTTTTTTAGTTAAAAGATAGTAAAATAAAATATTAAAATTAAATAAATTTAATACTATTAATACTTCCCTATCTATTAAAATAATTATACTTTTATTCATTTAAAATTTAATTTTTTTGTTTAAAGTCTATTTTTTATAGTTAAACAATAGTAAAATAAAATAAATATTATATACTAAGTCATATTTATCAAACTATTTTTTTTAAATCTATATTTTTTTAGTTAACTATACTGCTATATGTACTTATCCATATAGTAAAATAATTTTATTTTTATTCATTTAATTAGGCTTTTAAATTTTAGAGTCATACTTATCAAATCAAATTATTTTCTTTTAAAAACCTATCATTTGTTTGGTTAAAGGGTAGTATTCAGTCTTCCATACTAAATAAAAATCATAACAACAATAACAACATCAACATTGGCAACAAATAATCAATCAATACGATCACAATTCTGTTATGATCCATATTTTGATCACCTATTATAATTCATTTTACCAAATTTAAGCATATTATAATTTATACCATTGCCACTTATTCAAATAATTATTTTATTCATTTAAATTCTTAAATTTTAGGGTAATATTTGTCAAATTATTTTTTTTAAGTTTATTGCT
>JAUMHB010075268.1:20756-32437 GCA_032359685.1 Pittosporum tobira | reverse complement strand
TGTTGCGGTGGGGTCAAGTAAAGAAAAACCGTTCATCATTTTTTTTACAAAGTGATTTAGCTTCTTATGTATGACATATTTTTGGTTCCCAACTTTCCTTGCATGTAAACCCTTCTAGTTTTATTGGGCTGCTAAACTCTTGGTGGAGTGGGGTTGCAATTTCGGGTCAAGTGGTTATCTTGAAAGGTTTATTACTCCACCTTATATTTATATATATATATTTAGCGAACATATAGTTACTTAGAAATTATTGCATTTTACAAGCCAATGTTGCTCAAAATACTATTAAGTTGGCTAAGGAGACAATATTAATGTCAAGCCCGTGATATAAAACGGTGATCCTCATAGTTTTTAACTATGAGTTTGTTAAAAAAAAAAAAAAAAAAACTAGTTCTTGAGATTGAAGAGTAATATTTTGTTGAGTAATCAACTTAACAACCTTAACACTTGCAATATAATTGGATTGGAGAATTAGGTGTAATACCTATACGAAAATATTATCAAAGATTTTGCTATATCGTCCAACTCAAAATTTCAGATACTCTCGTAATGACATACTATAATTATTACGAAATATGAGGATATTTTGTTGCATATGTCTATTGGATTAATTCGAATGTTGGAATGTTTATCTTTTTTGATTATCAATCCCAAACCTCTTCCGATTATAAGTGAACAATATATAGCACCCACCCTACAAAATGAAACCCGAAAATTAGCAGATTTTTATTAACATGGCAATATTACTGCAATCCATATCTATATATTAAAAATAGCATTTTCAATCTTAACTGTAGTATGTAGCAGTCCAAGAATGAGAAGAAAGAAAGAGGTTTCAAATACACACCATTAAATTTGATTAATGGAAGACAATCAATGAATTGCGGAGGAGAAGATGATAGGAGGGGAAGAGGAGTCTGTAATAGACTTGAGAGATTAAAATCCAATTATTTTAGTATTAATAGGCCCAAATTTGAAAATAATTCACTATAATGTGAAACTTGATTATCTCATTAAAAATACAACTCATTTCATAAATTTTTCTTTTAGCAATTTTTTTTTTTTTTTTTTGGGCACTATTGTACATTTGTAGATAATGTTGGAAATATTCGTAGGTGAACCAAATTACATTGCCCAATGAGTTAGCCCAACTCTAGCCCAATGATTTAGGCAACTTTAGGCCAACGAATCAGGTGCTTGGACAGGCCATTTCAACTCTTTGGACCACTATAAACATTGCTCATCCATATATGTTTTTTCACGCTAATGGCATTACAGTAAAAAAGTAACTTTCTGGTAAACAGTAATTTTAGGACAAATAAGATATTAATACACCCACGTAAAAACATTATTGCACTCGCATTATTATGTAATTTAACAGTGTCACCATATTTTTTCTCTCGTACAATTTTACATATCACTTACTTATCATTTTTTTTTTTTTACATTTAAATTTTTATATATATATATTTTTTAATCTCACGTGTCATATGTTTGCGTAGACACCAATTAAAGATAAATTCATTGACATATTCTAACTTCATAAATTTATTTAAATGGACAAAATAGTCATTTTTAGTAAAATCATACACAACCTCACAAATTATATAATACTCCATGTTATGGATCATATTTTTAAAATAATAAATTAAAAATTCTTAATTTTATACTTATTCGTAAATATAACTAGATAATAATAAAATTGTAAGGGTACCATTTTATATTTTCTTTCGCAAGAAAATAACTTTTTGTGGTGAAACCAAAAAAATTATAAGATGAGAATTATTTTACGAAGGAAGTGCACTTTAGCATAGCCACGTATTCAAGGGCTGCAATGCGCCCTGCCACGCAAACACACTCTCCGTACTAACAAATACGCACACGTATTCAAAGTACGAGGATGCACAAAGTCGTATTTAATTTCAGCGACTTACTCTGCTGTTTTTTATCACTAATAGTAGCTCATGCATGGCAAATTGGGATCGAATTGGGAGCTCGGGCACCGAATTAACAACGATCGATGGTTGAGAAGCTGTGATTTTGAAGCATTGTAGGGATTAAAGTGTCAAATTGCTGAAATTTTGAGTTTAGATTGTACA
This sequence comes from Pittosporum tobira, assembly GCA_032359685.1. Lineage (NCBI taxonomy): Eukaryota > Viridiplantae > Streptophyta > Magnoliopsida > Apiales > Pittosporaceae > Pittosporum > Pittosporum tobira. The sequence continues at coordinate 30,338 of JAUMHB010075268.1, read as the reverse complement.
ATAATAAGATTATCTAGGGTTTCCATGAAGGGTGCGGCAGATCGAACCAAAGTCGTCCTGCGGCAATTGCCGCCGACGATTACTCAGTCGATGTTGATGGACCAAATCGATGGCAGGTTCGCTGGTCGATATAATTGGGTTTCTTTCCGACCCGGCAACAACAGGTTAGGGTTTACGCATATGTTTTTATATGTTCTTATTTGTTGAATTTGTGCTCCAACTTACTTACGTACTTGAATTTGGATGCTATGGGTTATGATTACATTTCAACTCCTAAATCATTTGCTGTTTGTGTTAATTAGTTCCACCTATGTCTCACAATAAACAGTTTTGTTTAACTTGAAAGGTGAAATTGAACAAATGAGATTATAGTAATAATTAACTTCATGAAATTACTACTAATCCCAAATGTTCTTGATTTCAAAAATTAAAGTAAATATGCTTAATTGGTGAATTTGACATGAACATTCATTGTGGGACGGAGGTTGTAGTGTAGTATGGTTGTATGAATTCGAGTGGTGTGCTTGGACTAAATGGACTCTGGAAAGGTTTATGGCCATTTATGTTTGAAGTTTATTGAGATTATTGTATGTTAGTGTAGTTTTAAGTGTCTCAAAGGAACTTGAAGAGGTGGCAGAGACATTATGAGAAGGGTGAGTTGAATGTTTTGTAGAAATAAATTTTAATTATTAAGAAACTTTAATGTTTGAGGATTTAGGGACAACTAGTGAACTACGGGTAGGGGAACAAATGGGGATAACCACATGAATATGGTTATGTGTTGGGATAAAAATTAGTTTGGGGCCAGTCTAATAAAATTAGTATTGAGACTATATACCATTGTTGCCTTCTGACATCCTTGTTGTTTTCTTCTCTAATCTTTGAACCCTTCTGGACTATCTTTAAGCCCTTGTCCTGCATAACTCTGGTAGGTAAGATTCATGTCACTTCCATACACACATATATGCATACTCCATCATAACTTGTAAAAGATCTTTGTTGGGAGTTTCTGTACATTGGTGTTAAACTCGAATAACTAAATTCGAGCTATAATTTCACATTTAATGTACTCTAGTTTCACACTTCAACCATAAAAGGAGGTTCCTGCATTTGTAATGTTAAGATCGAAGTTTATGGGTTTTCCCCAGTTTTAAACTCAATGAAGAGCTTTACTCAGTTGAAGGAGAATGATATGGAACGAGATATGAAGATGAAGGAAAGTACATGGGATTATTATTAGATTATGTATATTGTTCTTAGCAAATTATATGTAATTAAAATTTGTAGTTAGAGTATATTTTAGTTATATCAAGGTTTTTGTTGTACTATATTCAAGCTGATGTAATCCATCATTGAAACTTAGAGAATTAAATACTGACTTTGAGTTGAGGCTATTTGTCGTTATGACCTTCTCACATCTTCTTTTATCCTGGTCCTGAACCCTTCTAGACCTTGTCTTGCATGACATGAGTGTAATAATCGAAGTGTCTCAAATACGTGAACTCCAACATCCCACAACTTTGTTCCCCCTATATATTTTAGCTTCTATTTTTTGGTCTATATTTATTAAGTATGACATATGCAATACCCCATGCATCCCCACCACACCCTGTACGCAGTTTGTTTCCTGTATGCCTCACCCCTGATTCCGTAGCTTTATATGAATTCGTCTGATTGCTGAACATATGATTTTGGAATGTGCAATTTGCATTCTAACTAGTGTGGTCTTAGTTATTTCTTAAATTCGTTTACACGTATTACATATACACTCTTATGTGCTATATAGTATGTAGGCACAATGAAATGATTTCCTTGAATTCTTGTTTCTTATGAATATCACTTCTCCTACTCTATATAAATCAAAGGCATTTGTATTAAGTAATCATATTCCAATCTTTGTAATTTTGAATACTTATGCTCAACCCTTCTTTCTTATATTGTATTTGCAGCCAGAAACATCACTCATATTCTCGAGCCTACATTAACTTTCAGAGGCCAGATGATGTTATAGAATTTGCCGAGTTCTTTGATGGGCATGTTTTTGTTAATGAAAAGGGTAATGTTTCAGCGTATACTAAAGGGATTGCTTAGAAATCGCAATCATGGTGCCAAAAAAACTTTGGACAATTGACAATGCATACATACATAAATACATGCACACATACATGCATGCATTCCTATATATATATATATATGTATATTATTTTATTTTATTTTATTCTTTTTCCTTTTTTGCCTTTTCTGTGTCCTTTTTTTTTTCTTTTTTTCTTTATTCAAGTCTTTTCTTGTTGCCAAAAAAAAAAAAAGAGGTATTTTCTTGTTAATTAGATCTCATATCTGTTTAAGATTTTGATTCTTACTTTCCACATTTATGCACTTTTAGGTACTCAGTTCAAAACCATCGTGGAGTATGCTCCTTCGCAACGTGTTCCAAAGCTGTCCCCTAAAAAGGATGGACGCGAAGGAACTATATATAATGGTACTGCTTATATACTACTCCCTCTGTCCCATATTAAACGTCATAATTTGAAATATAGGCCGAGATATTACAATAATATGAAACTACATAGAATCAATAAATCATACACTTTCCTTCAAATATAGGCTGAGATATTACAAGAATATGAAACTACATAGAATGTACTACTAATTTCAGGTTTCTTTTTCAAATATCGCTGTATTGCATAATTATTAATTCAATAATGTTAACTTTGACCATGAAAGTCAAACTAGGACATTTAGTACAGCATGGAGGGAGTACATTGATTTTCGTTGCAGTGTATACCCACCTTTTCCATTGTTACCTTATAAGTTACTAATGATGACAATTTAGATCCGGAATATATGGAGTTCCTTGAAATGATTGGGAAGCCTGTTGAGAATCTTCCAAGTGCAGAGATACAATTGGAGAGAAAGGAAGCAGAAAGAGCTGGTCAGTAAAAGAACTTGTATAATTATCCATGTTCATACAGAGATAATATTAATTAGAAAAAACAGATAGCTTGAGAGGTGTGTCGCACTTTTTTTTTTTTTAAAACTCAGACAAATTTTGCATGCTAATTTCTAGGTGTTCCAAAGGATGCTCCGATAGTTACTCCTCTAATGGATTTTGTTCGTCAGAAACGAGCTGCTAAGGGTGGATCTCGGGTAGGAACTTCTTTTATTACTTTTAACTATTATAGGCCATTAAAAACTTAAAATTCATCTTGGTAATGTTATTGTGGTATGACAGAGGCCCTTGTCTGATGGGAAGCCAATCAGAAGGACCGGTGGAACCTCATCTGGAAGTCCTAGTTCTACTTCATCACAACGCGGTTCTGAAAAGAGAAGGAACTCAACCACCATGGTATTCCCATTCCCATTCCCAATCTCATATTCATTTTTTATTTGGTGTTCTAGTTAATACTTGTGTTATCTGTATCTTTGAATGGTACGCTATCAAATAATTTAAAATTCGTAGGATGGATTTTAAGGAAGTTATGCCTTGGTAATTTTTAATGGCATTAAGTTCATAATATATATTGTTTTCATCAGCAGACATATGGTCTGACACGCAACTCTGTAGTACTTTCACCTTGTAGAAAGTTGCTTTATAAATAAGTCTTCTACAATATAAGATTTGTTTGAACATGAAGGCATTAGTTTTATTTTATTTGTGTTGTTGTCATTCAAATATTACAAGTATACTTGGGGGAATTTCTTTCTTGTTGCTGATAAGTGCAAGTTTGTTAAGGAAAGTGCTGGAAAGGGTACACTAGTATGAAAGATAACAAACCAAAATGGACCTCCCTCAAAACCAAACTGTACATCCCTCCTTGAGAAGAGCTGCTTGAATGTTTCTTTCATATCTATAAAATTGTACTAGCATCGTTAGATTTCCTGACTTTTGTTTTAATGTTTTGATTCTCAGTATGTTGCAAGGGATACTGGGAAGAGCAATAGTGGCGGCAAAGACAAATCATATGTGATAGTTCCTGAACAAGATGATCAGCAGATTTCTGAAAAGCCTTTGGACGAGGAAAGTGGTATGGAGTTCATTAAATAGGACCTCATTTGTTCCATAATGGTTTAATGATTTTTTTTTTCTTTTTTATTTTAAGCATTACAGCTTGAAGTTGCACATAAGGACAGATTGACCTGATCCTTTATATTTGTCCATCTTTCAAATGCTCATTATTGACATTGCTTTTGGGCATAAATAAATCTTCTTGACATGTTAAAAATGAAATTTTCTATTGATTACAAAACTTAAAATAAATTCATGAATCATGTTTCATTGGTGGATCTTGGAGACTTCGACAAAGCAAGACCGGTATATTAGAGACTTGAACAAAGCAATGATTGGTATTGTGGAGAAGAATCTCATCTATGACAATTTGATGGTTCAACAAATCTCTGGGAGCAGTTCGGATCCGGCACATATTTAAAATTTTTATAAAAGTTGCTAATTTATTTCTATGCGTATAATCTAGATTATAAAGCTGGAGCAAAGAGTGCTCTGCTTTTGATTGGTGTTATCAGGTAAAATTTAACAATAAGAAGTACAAAATATATTTTATTATTCAACTTAATACTAAACTCTTACAACTAATTCTTAATTTTTCTCATCAACTACTGAAAAATAGGAAAAGAAAATTTGCACACAGTGTGTGTCAAGCAAACTACTAAAGAGAAAACAGGGAATGTGCATGTGCGAATCCTACTAGATGAGCATGCTATATTAGAACGATGGTTTTTTTTGTGAATAAACCTTCATGACCCTGAATCTAAAAAGCAAGGAATCAGGCATGCCATACGGGGATTTGACAGTTAGACAAATCTCTGACAGTAGGATTTTGGATTTGGCACATAATTTAAAATTATATAAGTTATTAATTTATTTCTATACAATAACAAAGAGAAAACGGGGAATTAGCATTGGCTCATCTAGTAGATGAGCATGCTTTATTAGAATGACGTCGTTTTTATATTTGGGCCTACTAGTACTATGTTGTGCCACTATATTTGGGGTGTATTACTTATCCAAACAATGTCGAACCTGTAGAGGATGAGCATGTGCTCATCCCCCGTGCTCTCTCGGTCTCTCCAATAAATATACTTACCACACGTATACAATTGGTTATGGTAAAAAATAAAAACGTTCGGGAAATAAATACTACATGTGAAGATATACATGGGCTTGTGTGGAAACCTTATTAGACAGTAATACGCTAATTAGTTTGAGACATTAAATAAAAAGGGTAACTAATATACTTCACTAGAAGCCTAGAGGAGTCGTTGAGCAGTCTATCAGCAATCATTAGGTAGGGTTATTGCGAATCTGATTTCTTTCCAAATCCACAAAATCAGTTCAAACAACAAGACCAAACAAGAATAGAATATGTGGCGTCTTGTGCTTGAGCCTTCTGAGGACTGGATCCTGATAAAGATCCAGTTGTCAATGCTAACTGCTTTTTACATGAAATTCACTAATTTAATCTATCCTTCAGCAATTTAATATCATTTAATTTGTCTCAGGAGTGTCTGGACTCACCGACAGTGGGAAGAAGAAAATCCTTCTGTTGAAGGGAAAAGAAAAAGAAATACCCAATGTAAGTGTTTTTTCCTGTTGCACCCTTATTTGATGTTTTATTTTTCATCCTTCTAGAAAAATCAACGGTATAGCTTTACTTTCCACATTTAGAAACTTCTTATGGCTGTTTTGGCACTTTGCAATCATTGTACAGGTGTCACCTGTGAAGAATTCGAATGTTGTGACTGCTCCCAGACAGAACCACCGACGTGAGGCTAGTGGAAATATTATCAGAAGCATACTTCTTAACAAGGATTCTCGCCAAATGCAAACCCAGGCCTCAAATCAGGACAAGGACAAAAGGCCACCTCGTCCTCCGAATGTGCAGTCGGTCTTTAAGGATACAAATGGGGCACAAGAAGACAGGGGTATTACAAGGAATAGGGATAGAAACGAACGTGGTGGTATTTGGACTCCGCTTCGTCGTTCTGATGGACCACATGCAAGTAACGAGTCGTTGTCGTCTTCTACTTCACAGCATACACAATCGTCACTAGATCCTGGAGAAGGTGTGATTATTACTCAACTAAATATGTATTGGACATATTTAGCAAGATAGGGGGCATTTTAGGGTATAGTCATTAGGTACAGAAATCAAATCAATATTATTATTTTTGATATTGACCTTATTGTGCATATTACTTTTCAGTAACGCATGGGGATACGAAGAATGACATGTTGAGGACAAGGAGCGGAGAGTTAAGGCACACTGGTGGTGGGCGAAGTGGTCATTTGTCAGCCGATAACGGTTAGTTTTGCCTCTGAATATGTTGTGGATGAATTTTTTTGATCACACATAGATCTTGTGATGGCATATCATGTATAATGTATATATATTTGATGTAGGTTACTATAGACATGGTGGTCGCCGTGGACCACCATATAACGGGAAGGACGCAGATGGCTCTTCAATCATAGGAGAAGGTAAACCCTTGAAAAAAGGAGTTTCTTCTGGCTACGGTGGTCCCCACGAGGTGCTTTGAATTATTATTGTTATTTTGTTGAATTGCCTTGATCTGTTTCTGTGGTTTGCTTTATTTTACTGGTTAATGTCAAATATGAAAATTGCAGAAAAAGGTGTGGGTTCAAAAGTCAAGCTCTGGATCTTAGTGTTGTTTGTTCATAATGGTAAGCAGGTATTTTCAGGTAATTGTATAATTTTTATCCATATTTGGTTTGAGTAGGATAATAATTTTTCCTTAACAAGTCTCAAGGAATAGAACTTAATTTTACTACTCCCTCCATTCCAAAATTAGGGATAGAGCTAAAGTAATTATATTACAGTTTTTAAAAATAGGTGTTCGATTACAATATTTATATAAAAGGAAAGTGTTTCTTAGACAAATTTTTAAAGAAATGATGTAAAATTTCATCTATATTTATAAGGAAATGATAAATTAGTAATATTATGGTTTTTATGGTATTAAAATAGAAAACTATCTCTAGTTTTGGAATTTATCAAAAAGGAATAACTATCTCTAGTTTTGGAACAGGGTAGTACCATAATCTTTTAATGCCATTGCAGATGAATGCTTGGCCTACTACCATAATGGAGTATACATCTCTGGCTTTTTTGGCCAGAAACTATCACATTTTACTGGACAGGTATGATGAGGTGAAAACTGAAACTTTGGAGTGAAAGAAAGAGGCGTGTTTTTGTAAGACCTAGAGGAACTCCAGCTACTCAAGGATTGCAGATATTGATGTACTTACTATTAGGCGGGGTTAAAGAAATTCAGTTCCCAAACATAGCGACAAATGAACGGATGAGATTTTACAAGCGAAGTTTTCATCGGGGTGTTCGTTAACAGGGTATAATCTCAAATCTTTGGATGGACTTAAGCTCGATGTCGTGGTTTTTTAGTTTTTCTTTTTGTTGGAACTGGTAGATACTGATGTGGAATGATGACGTGTACTACTGTCTATGTTAAGTTGATACAGGTTAATATATAATTAGGCCTATCTGTGCTTGGGTTTGTGAAAAAAAGAAAAGCTGGGGACTGTTTCCTGCCTAGAAGTTTGTTTTTGTTATTCGATACAGATTAGAAAGAGCTTGAGGAGGGCATTTTAGGAATTAAAGTTGAAGTTGGCAGGCCTTCCTCCTTTGGTTTGATATGGTGATTGTGGCAATGAAAACTGTGTTTATGATTTTAATAATGTGTTGTTTTTCATTTGAGAATTGATGATATTTGTACTCCAAATATCTCCATCTGTACTCTACTTACAAGTTTATATACAATTGTAAGTACATACTTTATGGAGTGCAAATGGTGATCTGAAAAATGTGTTTATGATCTCAACATTTTCTCTATTCTATAATTTTTACAACACATTTTATAATTTATTCTAACGAATTTAAAGATATATGGAAAATATATTAAATTTTTAATTTTTATTTATTTATTTAAGTTTATTTATATGTTATATTTTTAGTTGTAGTTTAAATATTATAGAAATATAAAAATGTGAATTATAAAATGTGTTGTAAAAATTGTGTGACGGAGATAATAATGTTTTCGGTTTTTGTCCTGCTCATATTTTCAGCTCTTGATGTGTCAGTTTTGTAGAAGTTGCTCGTAATGTGTAAGGGGGCTTTTGCTTTGTAGATGATTAATCTGGCAGGTTCAAAGCTAATATTGCATTATGAAAAGATAATATTCTAATATTTCAATTTAAATAGTATAATGAAATTGACCTAAAAAATTTAAATATAATGACATAATTTATTTATTTATTATTATTATTAGAACCAAATTCAAGTTTTTTGAATTCAAATAGTATAGGTTTTTTTTTTTAATTAATATTATCAAAACTTAAAACATTTCACAAATTGGGTTTTTTTAATTTTTCTTTTTTTTTGGGTGGGAAGGAAGATGACGTGGCTAGTTTTGAACTACGAAGAGTAAGCTGTGTATCATCGTCATCATCAATTCATCACAATTTGTTTCAGTCTTGTTTCAAATTTCAATGGCGTTGGGAGCTATTACTTCTCCCATCTTTCCCCACTTCTCTGTCCCGTCTCCGAACTCCAAATTCAAACTACTCAATCGAAGAACAAGTCGGACCGTTTTGGCGCGAAATTCCAGCGCCACTGAGCTCTCCTCCTCATCGTCCTCCACTGTTATTCCCAAGAATCCCTTCTCAGGTTTCTCTCTCTCTCTCTCTCTCTCTCTCTCAAGCTTAAGTGAATAATATCGAATTAGCTATGTGAAATAAAGGTCTATTTTGTATGGTTTCTTACTGATTTTCTTTTACTCCCTCCTTTCTAGAAAAGAGTTGCAATTGTAAAATTTACAGGTTATGTTCTTATCACTTGTTTATCCACCCTCCCCCCTTCCCCCAACACGCGCGCGTGCGCGCGCACACACACACACACACACGTGTGCGTGTATATTGAGTATTTAGTTAGTTATGAGGGCAATATTGTGAAATTGAGATTTGGGTTCTCTTTATTACACTTTCTTTCCAATTTCATTCGATTGATTAGTATAATTCAAATGTGTTAATACGTAATTGATGACGTACAGATTAAATTTACAAAAAATTAAAATTATTAAAAATATTTTCACTGTTAAATATTAATATGAATTTTCAACTATTGAAAATTCAACAAAAACTGCATATGTTCATCAAATGGTGAAAAAGTGTCCGATTACTTTTATGTTTGGAGCAATAGTATAATTCAATATTCTAAATTAAGTGATCGGTTTTGATTTTAATGATACTATTAGAAAATATGTTTTCATGGTGTATTGGATGGAATTGGAGGGAAGGTGTAATGGAGAGGAACCAAATCCGTGGATGTTGAGCTTGAGACAGTGTGTGTATTTTATGCTACTATTGTCAATAAATTAGAACTCTTATGTGGAACAAAAGATTTCAAGAAATATGACTCTTTTTGTGGAACGGAATGAGTAATTGAGTTTAGTATGTATAACGTGGACTGTTACGAAATCATATGCTTACCTCCAGAAAGGAGGATGATTGCCCTGTACTGTTAATAAAGCTCT
>JAUMHB010075268.1:0-13996 GCA_032359685.1 Pittosporum tobira | reverse complement strand
GTATTCATGTTAAATGTCAAGTTTGTATCTTTAGGGAAAACTGTTTTTGAAATAACTCTTTCTTTCTTAAAACTTAATTGTGGAAATTCATACTTCAGAAGATGATGATGATGATTAACCCCCGATTCTCAGTTTCTGAATGAGGCTGTGTGCAAGTGTGCTCTTTGTTTATCTGCATTAATAGAATTCAAATTGAATTTATTTAGGATTGAATGAATTGGAAAATTGAATTTGACGAGTGGATATACTGGACATTTGGTTATTCATTGTGTCAAATGATCTTTGTTACATTAAAAGAATCACTTATAGAAGTTTAAATTTATTTCATGGGAATCGCTAGCTGGTAATGAAGATTGCATAAACATGGTTTCTTTTATTTACTACATTTCCGTTAATCACTGATTAGGCTTGCTAAATTTTTCTTGTAGAAGAGAGTTTTATTGTTTTGGTCATTGGTGGAGGGGGGAGGGAACATGCTCTTTGTCATGCCTTACAGAGGTCTCCATCTTGTGATGCTGTGTTTTGTGCACCTGGAAATGCTGGGATTTCCAACTCTGGAGATGCCACCTGTATTCCAGACCTTGATATTCTAGACAGCTCAGCTGTGATCTCCTTTTGCCACAAGTGGGGAGTGGGTTTGGTTGTGGTGGGCCCAGAGGCTCCTCTTGTTGCAGGTCTAGCAAATGATCTTGTTAAGTTTGGAGTTCCAACATTTGGCCCTTCATCAGAAGCCGCTGCTCTGGAAGGTTCAAAGAATTTCATGAAGAACTTGTGTAACAAATATGAAATTCCCACTGCTAAGGTTTGTCCACCTTTTGAGCCTCAATTATGAGAGATGGCTTTTCTTCTTATTTTTCCATTCCTCCTTAATGACAAGTTATAATAGGTAATTAGTATAGATTAATGTACCAACTTGCTTGTCAAAAGAATAATTAGTTCATTTTGGTAATGAACAGCAAAGTAAATAAGTTATTACTGATATTACAAACTTTTTTTCTTTGTTAAAACGAAAGCATCAAAGAAATAATAATCATTTGTTCTTAACTTCTTATTGTGTCGTTGATGTTTTACACTGTCACTATTAAGTTAAATACAGATGATACAGGGTTTGTTCTAATTTTATGGTAGTGATTGGGTTATTAATTCTGTATTAGGCCTTTGTCATTTCTCTTGCTCTAGCTATTTACTGAATGGATAAAATTTGTTTGGACTGCTACTACTTACTAGGCAATAGAATGCATTTTCCTAGTGCATTTTGTTGTTTTCTTAGAAGTTACAAGATGTCAACTTCACTAATAGAGGTGGCTTTTTTAATGCATTAATTAATTTGCTGCAGTATGAAACATTTACAGATGCATCTGCTGCAAAGATGTATATCAAAGAACAAGGGGCACCTATTGTAGTCAAAGCTGATGGATTGGCTGCTGGAAAAGGGGTAATAGTTGCAATGACCCTTGAAGAGGCATATGAAGCTGTGGACTCAATGCTCGTGGAGAATGTTTTTGGCTCTGCTGGTAGTTGCATAATAATTGAGGAATTTTTAGAAGGGGAAGAAGCATCATTCTTTGCCCTAGTGGATGGAGAGAATGCCATACCTCTGGAGTCTGCTCAGGACCATAAACGGGTTGGGGATGGTGATACAGGTCCTAATACGGGTGGGATGGGTGCATATTCGCCCGCACCGGTTTTGACAAAAGAACTTGAATCGTTGGTTATGGAGTCTATAATTTTTCCAACGGTAAGAGGGATGGCGGAAGAGGGGTGCAAGTTTGTTGGAGTTTTGTTTGCTGGACTTATGATTGAGAAGAAATCAGGATTACCGAAGCTGATTGAGTACAATGTGCGCTTTGGAGATCCAGAGTGCCAGGTCAGTTAACCGAAAAAATATAATGGATTAATGGGTATATTATACTTAAGATTCCATTTGTCAATACACTCAACCATTTTGTAGGAAGTTTCCAATTATCCATGTAATTTTGGTGTGGTGTGGGAGCACAAAGCAATTGATTGCACATTAAGTATTTGCAATCAGTTGACCTGAGAAACCTCGTCAAAACTTTCTTATTTATTTATAAAATGAACCTGATAATCTTTAAATATCAGCATGAAGTAGGAAATACCCTTTGTAGTCTTTTATCCCAAATAAGTGTCTATTTTGGTCATTATGACTTGTACCTTATTACAGTCTTGGTCATTTTGATAGTATCAGAGTAACAGTCATTCAGTGATGCTCATTTAAATCAATTTTGACCAAGTAATCGGAAAAGGTCAACAAGTTCAGTGGTGGTCCTATTCATATCCGGCCTTCCTAGTGGTTTTCTTCCAACACATTTTTTTGAATCTCCAATACATATTATCTTAATCGTTGCAACAATTACTCTCGACTTCATTTTATTGATTTCTCTTTTTGACATGCAGGTGTTGATGGTGCGGTTGGAGTCTGACCTAGCACAAGTTCTGCTTGCAGCTTGCAAGGGTGGACTAAGCGGAATATCTCTGGGCTGGTCCCATGGGTCTGCAATGGTGGTAGTCATGGCTAGTAACGGCTACCCTGGTCCCTATGAAAAGGGGACTGTAATTCAGAAGCTTGAAGAAGCCGAACAAATTGCCCCTTCTGTTAAAATATTTCATGCCGGAACTGCCCTTGACTCAGATGGTAATTTCATTGCTACAGGAGGACGTGTTCTTGGGGTCACTGCCAAGGGTAAAGATCTAGAAGAGGCTCGGGATCGAGCTTACCAAGCTGCGGATGAAATCAACTGGCCTGGTGGATTTTACCGGACAGACATCGGTTGGAGAGCTCTTCCCCTGAAACAATTCTCTTCTAAGGGGTAAAGTGGTGATATTGCCTGAAATTTTCAGATACGAGACGGAAAGAAGTGAAAGTGGATGTTCCGAGACGGAAAGAAGTGAAAGTGGATGTTCCTTTAAAAATTTTCAGCAGCAGTGACTTTATTTCCTAGTTTTGGTGAAGGAGCTGTCGACAATTTCCAGTTTCATTCAAGTAAGAAGCCAGTCTCCCTCCACTCTAAATTCAGATATATAAAGGAAGCGTGAAAATCATTATCCACCTCAACAGAAACTTGTAATTTTATCTTGAAACATGCAATTTCTCAAGGTGCTTGTTGTTTGTAAGTTATAATTTTGTTAAGCACTTGCTAATTTGATTTCACTTACTACAAGATACTTTCTATGTCCCAAAATATGAGTTCATGTCTCAAAATTAAAGCTTTTGTTTTGAACTTAAAACACAACCGACCATCAAAGATCACAACCATTTAAATACAATTACTTATAGGTTTATGTATTTCTATATCTATTATACTTTAATATTATTATCCCACACGCGCGCACACACACGCGTGCACACACACAAGAAATCATACCTAATGATTTTTTAAGTTGCTTTGATCCATTCGTCCGTAGAGTTTATTCTCTGTGGGAGGAGTATTTTATATTATATTTTTTATTCTATACTATATCCCTCTAAAAAAAATAAAAAAAAAAGAATGTGTAATACCGTGTGTTGTTGAGATTTTCTCTTAGAAAAATTGAAATTTATTTAGGAAAATTGTAAACTTAATATTTAGTTACCTTTTCAAAACATTTTATTTTTTTTTAATAAAAAAAAGTGGATTCAAAACTAAGTTTAAGCAGTAAAATTTTATTTAGAAAAAGCAAAGATGAGAAATTCTTATTCATGATTTATTATAAATTAATTTATTCAAATTAATTTATTATTTTCTATATTAGTAGTAATTTAGAAAATTCGAAAAATTGAAGTCTCATACTAGTATTTTGTTTTTACCATTTTTCTGAGTTTCAGTACTTCGAAATTAGCTCCCAAAAGTACACAATGTCCTCCATATCGTAGCCCCAAAAATTTGACCCAAACAGCCAATAGATCTTTCTAGATTCACACGTGTCCCCACCTAACCCACAACTCCCTCTCTTATCTTCTCTTTCCCCCAACATCATTTTAGGGTTTTGAGTTTGAAACCAGCTTTTTCTCTCTCTGTATCTATCGATTCAATCTGTACGTTGTAGAGTGAAAAAGTTTGGTTACGCTTCATTGACAACTAAAAATGGCTTCAACAGCAGCTCAAGTTCACGTTTTTGGAGTCAATCCAATCCAAAAACCCTCAAAGACTGGATTTTTCGGTCAACAACTGAACACCACCGTATCTTTCATAAGCCCGAAGCCCTCTTTTCAGAAACTGAAGAAGACTAGGAGGTACAATAGTAATAGCAATTCCCCGTTACGAATTGTGGCGGAGAAGGTGGTGGGGATTGACTTGGGAACCACCAACTCCGCCGTGGGAGCGATGGAGGGTGGGAAGCCGTTGATTGTGACAAACGCGGAGGGGCAGAGGACCACACCGTCCGTGGTGGCGTATACGAAGAATGGGGATAGATTGGTGGGGCAAATTGCGAAGAGGCAAGCTGTGGTGAACCCGGAGAACACATTCTTTTCGGTGAAGAGGTTTATTGGGAGGAAGATGTCGGAGGTGGATGAGGAGTCAAAGCAGGTGTCGTATAATGTGGTGAGGGATGAGAATGGGAATGTTAAGCTCGATTGCCCTGCTATTGGAAAGCAATTTGCTGCTGAAGAAATTTCAGCTCAGGTATATAAAAAGGACTCAGTTTATAATTGTGATTTCTTTGTTATGTTTACATGTATTGTTGTTTGAGATATGAGAACTAGAACTAGCTGCAAGGGTGCTGTGAATGATCATTTTGAACCGGGTTATTTGGATAAGTGAATGTTGTGATCAAATTCAGTTTATATACTGCACATTGTAATCTGATAATGTGCTAGTTTTGGGGATTTTACGTCTCGTATTTTTATAGTGTGTGGCGTTGTGAATGTATAAATATGATCATGCCTCAAGTCTTATATTGGGCTAGGAGCGGTATTATGTGCTCAGTTCCTTTGGGACTAATCACTAAATTTCTCAAAAATGGGCTTTCATAATTCACATATAGTATTGTGGAAATACGTATGGTTTGTATGGAGAAACCATAAGGATGATTGTAGAGATTAGTAGATTACACTGTTCTCAACTAGTTGCCATCTTTGTAATACTAGGAACTAAATGTTCTTGTTCTTTTTGTTTTAGGTTTTGAGAAAGCTTGTGGATGATGCATCAAGATTTTTGAATGATAAGGTCACGAAAGCTGTTGTAACAGTTCCAGCATACTTCAATGATTCTCAGAGGACAGCAACAAAAGATGCGGGCCGTATTGCTGGCTTGGAAGTTCTGCGTATTATCAATGAACCTACTGCTGCCTCACTGGCTTATGGTTTTGAAAGGAAGAACAATGAAACCATTCTTGTGTTTGACCTTGGAGGCGGTACCTTTGATGTTTCAGGTAGTAAGGATACCCATCTTCATATCAACATGGTTTTCTCCTTTACATTGCTTTAAGATGGATTTAATATTCTATAACAGAGTTGAAGTGATATATTTTGGCTGTCAATACAAATTTAATGTTTTGTGTCCTGGAGCTATTCCAGCTTGTTTGGATTTGTTAGTTGACATTTAATTTTTTTTACCTAACATGCAATCTTGTATTCTGGTTGTTATCACAATGATGTCACATTTGCTACTCTCTCTCTCTTTCTCTCTCATGTACGCACGTTGAATGTTTGATTGCAGAAGTCGATTCCTCATGCAATTTTAGAATTTTAAAGTTTCTTTTTGTTCTCATTTCCTGGTCTAGTTGTTGTAATAAGCTAATGGCAACAATTATATTTTTCAGTCCAACAACTTAATTATATAATTGTAGTTTTGATATTATTTTTTTCAATACGGACATTCTTTACAATTTTTACGTTGGAAATGTATTCTTGAACTTAGTTGTGAGTTCTTGGTTTATTTTTTTGTCATACCCCTGTTGCAGTTCTTGAGGTTGGTGATGGAGTTTTTGAGGTGCTTTCTACATCTGGAGATACACATCTGGGTGGGGATGACTTTGATAAGGTGTGAATAGTAAATACTCTTCATTTGTTACTTATATGGTTTATTTGGGATCTTTGAAGTTACTCATAATTTGTATTGTGTCATGCAGAGAGTTGTTGATTGGCTTGCAGCAAGTTTCAAGAACGATGAAGGCATAGATCTGTTGAAGGACAAACAAGCTCTCCAGCGTCTGACTGAGACAGCAGAGAAAGCCAAGATGGAGCTGTCAACTTTGACCCAGGCAAATATTAGGTACCTGTACCTTATTTGGAGTTTCAAATTACTATGTCTACACCACTTTCTCTAATTGTTTATTGTCCTGGTTTCCGCCAGCTTGCCTTTTATTACAGCCACTGCAGATGGCCCTAAACACATAGAGACTACCCTAACTCGGGTGAAATTCGAGGAACTATGCTCAGATCTCCTTGATAGGTACCTACCTACTATTCTGTAAAACTAGTGTTTAGCTAACTGCATGAGCATATGCCATGTATTATTACTTGCTCATCATTGAAATCTTTGCAATAGGCTGAATTGCTTCCTCTAATTATTTGTTTTCATGGAATTCTTCCATTGTTCTAAGGTGATTTAATTAAATTTCTTTTTCCATTGTTTCCTCAGGCTTAAAAGACCTGTTGAAAATTCCTTGAGGGATGCGAAGCTCTCTTTCAAAGATATAGATGAAGTGATCCTTGTTGGTGGGTCAACCCGTATTCCAGCTGTTCAGGCAGTTGTGAAATCTTTGACTGGAAAGGAACCCAATCTTACTGTCAATCCTGATGAGGTTGTTGCCCTCGGAGCTGCAGTTCAGGTACATCCACCATTGCTATTTGCTCTGATCTTTGCATTGGCATTCTTGTGAAACACCTTTAGGAAGTCTAGGAAGAAATGGGTGTCAGAGTGGAGTTTTTTTATAGTTCAAAATGTAAAATATTCTCTTGATTGCATTAGTGGGTCAAGAGCTGATTATATCTGGAAACTATTCCATTCAGGCTGGTGTGTTGGCTGGTGATGTCAGCGATATTGTTCTTTTGGATGTAACGCCCCTGTCTATTGGGCTAGAAACTCTTGGTGGTGTCATGACAAAGATTATCCCACGGAACACAACACTGCCCACTTCAAAATCCGAGGTATTCTCAACGGCTGCCGATGGACAAACAAGCGTAGAGATTAATGTCCTTCAAGGTGAGAGGGAGTTTGTCAGGGACAACAAATCTCTTGGAAGCTTCCGTCTTGATGGAATCCCTCCGGCCCCTCGTGGGGTTCCTCAAATTGAGGTCAAGTTCGACATTGACGCAAATGGTATTCTTTCTGTTACCGCCAGTGACAAGGGCAGTGGGAAGAAGCAAGATATTACCATTACCGGCGCCAGCACATTGCCCAGTGATGAGGTATGTTTCATGAACAATCTTTGTTTATGTATTTATCACCAAATTTGAAAAGCTAATATGAATGAAACCCAAAACACCAAACACCCCCCCCCCTTTCTTTTTTTTTCTCTCTCTCTATTTCCCTTATCCATTCCTCCTCCTACGGTAAATGTCCACAATTTACTTTCTCTAGACGAATTGACCAATTTTTAAATTAAAATTAAGCATTTTTACATATCGCGAAACTTGGAAGTGGTAGTAACTTCAATGTAGTTCATTATGATCGTATTCCCAATATCTGTATACTAAAAATTATTTTAAAAAAACACTACATTTGAAATTGGTCAATTTGACTGTCAAAAGTGGCCATTAGTTGTGGGACAGAGGTGTATTAAAAAATAAATAAATAAAAGACATTCAAGATTCTAAGTACATATGTTTTAGTCAATTTCTTTTTTGGTTAGAACTTTCTATTTTAGTTGAATAATACTAAGAACTCACCACACAATGATATAAACAGGTAGAGAGAATGGTTTCGGAGGCCGAGAAGTTTGCGAATGAAGACAAGGAGAAGAGAGATGCTATTGACACAAAGAACCAGGCTGATTCTGTTGTCTACCAGACTGAGAAGCAGATCAAGGAACTTGGAGACAAGGTACCTGCACCCGTCAAAGAAAAGGTTGAGGCAAAACTTGGTGAGCTCAAGGATGCAATTGCAGCGGGCTCTACCCAGCCTATAAAGGATGCCATTGCTGCCCTTAATCAGGAAGTCATGCAGCTTGGTCAGTCACTATATAACCAGCAGGGTGCGACACCTGGTGATGGCCCCACACCCAGTGGTGCGGATGGGCCTTCAGAATCATCAGGCAAAAAGGACGGACCTGAAGGAGATGTTATTGATGCAGATTTCACGGACAGCAAGTGAAAGGACGACAGAGGACAGTGAGCTCTCATTTCCTACACCCTTTTTGGCCTTTAAATTCTTCTTGGATGTGTGTACAAGGGATCAATTTGTTGGAATTTAATTTTATGTTGGGGATTATTTATCCATTCACCTAAGAGCTCAGGAGCTCTGAGGAAAAACAATTTTTATTAGGATAATAGAGGATTATCTCAATGGGTAGTATAATAGCCAAATTTCGAGCAGCAAATCCCTAGTAATTTTGCTTATTTATACGCTTTTACCTTGAGGATTTTTTTTAGCTTGCATCTGGTAAGAATGCTGGCCGATATAATATAATAATTTTTATTGGCAAATTTTTGTTTTCTTCTTTGGATTTTTGTTCTTGGGTTACTGTTAAGAATATCATTGCATTCAGAATGGAGTGCAATAAAAATAAACTTGAAATTTATTTATTTATTATTATTATTATTATTATTATGACGGTAGCAGAAAGACCACAATTTAACAAACAGAAACTAACTGCGCAAGTGGGGAAAAGAAATTATTTTTTAGAAAATATTTTTAAAAATTTTTAGCATTTAGTATGCCATAAAAAATTTAATCAATATGAAATTATTTTTGAGTCAATGAAAATTTATTTTATTATTTTAAAAAAATAACTTATGGATTTAAATTTGTAAATAATTTTTTAAAAAGTGATGTTAATATTGTTTTTTTTTTGTCATTCTTCATAATATTTTTACTTAATTATTTTTATAATTTTTTTATTTATTTTATTTTTTAAATAAGTATATTTATTTTTATTTTCGTAATATATGCATAATTAATATTTTTGTATTGAATTATATATACACATATATTTCTTAAATTTTAAATTTTATTATTCTTAAAAATCTTTAAAACATAATGTTATTAAAAATTTTCTGATAAAGAATAAATATTTTTATTGTTAAATCATATGTTAAGTTTTTATATACTTACAAATAAATAAAAAATTTCATTATAAGAACTTAATTTATCTTATTTAAAAAATTAAATTATACTTATATTAATTTGTAATAATATAATAGTTAAATTTATTTTAAAACCGAAATATAAAAATAAATTTTTAGCTAACCAAACATCATAAAATAAAAAAATTATTTTCTAAAAAAATATTTTATCATAAAATATTTTTTTAAAACACATTTTCCAATAAGTCATAAATTTAGTTTCCAAGATTGTTGGCAGGGTAGCTTTACAAATAGTATTTCAATTATACAAATTAGTGATCTTGGCACTTTACAAGGGTAACTATATTTACTCTGTTCGGGAACACAGAAATGCCAAAAAAATCCATATCATCATACTATGGTACTGAATTTGGCTTTCGGCTACATAGCACTGTCCCATGGCTTAGCTCCATAATATCCACGTGGACTTCGAGAAAGAGGACTAATGGGAAGACTCTCGGCTCTATCGATTCTTCCATCTCCATAACCTCCATACTCATCGTAATGTATGCATTTGTTACAGTTCATATTTCCCCTTTGTTGTCTGCTCGTTGAGTAATAATGGTTTTGAACATTTTCCACATGGTACCTCGATGTTTCTGCTCTTCCGACTGATCTAGCTTTCATCAGTCTTTCAGAACCAACAGGTGCCGCAATTCTGTGAGGATCAAGCCGCGGCGGCTTCATGATTTGTGGGTAGCTCGGCTGCTGGTATTGCTGGTGGTGGTGCTGGTGTTGGAGTGGTGACAGTTGCGGCGGCTGCCGGAAATTCTGGTAGTATAACGGGTGGTTCTGGGGAAATTGCGGGTGGTTTACGAGGTTTTGGCTATTGACACTGAGATTGCTGATGCTGGGAGAGCTTTGGACTCTGTGCATCTGAAGTCGGCTGTTTTGGATGTTTAGTAAGGTGGCAGAGGTGTCGGTGGTGCAACTTTCTGGCGATCTGGGGGAGGAGCAAGGGGAGGTGATGGTGAAGGAAGAGGGGTAGCTCGTGTTTGTGGTAATTATATTTGCGGCTTTTATTGTTGGGCTGCGGATAATGCCGTTGATGGCGTCGATGTAGCGTTGTTCGATTGCTTGGGGCTCCATGCTCTGGTTTTCAATTACGGTTGGGTTGGCTGGAAATAGGAAGGCCCGGAGCCTTGGGGTTCCTTCGCTGGCGTGACGGTCGTATTCATCGAGCATGTGGCGGAGATCCTCGTCGGATTTCACGGAAACCAAGGCGTCGAGCTCTTCGGGGATTATCTGGTACTTGAGGATCATTTCGCCTTCAATTAGATAGGTAAGCTTCTTCATAAGTTCTGAAAGACGAAAAGGTATTCATGAGTATATATGGCTTTTTTTTTTTTTTTTTTTCCTTTTCATAAATCCAATGAACGATTTCAACTTTTCAAGAATATTCTTTTTAATGGTATGATCCGGACGGGAAAAACGCAAACTCCTGCAATTTTTATATGAATTACATGAAATTTTAATTTCTCGTTTTCAATTATCGTTGATAAGCTCTGCATATTTTCAAAATGAACGAATACCTTAGAAACTCATAGTGGTTAGAAAAATGCATTTTTAGATAATTAATTATATTTTCCACCAACCAAAAATAATTCCTCCACATAAATATCTCTATTTTCCAATGGTTTCAATTCCATATTTATTAATCCTTAAAAAATATCAGAATGCAACCACAAATTTGAGATCAAAGGATTAAAATTCAAGAACCACATAAAAAGCATAAAAGAAATTCTAGCCATGCAGAGATAAATCACATTTCTGAAGAAAACTAGGTAACATACCGGGAAACTCAATGTCCCGGGGGACGGAGATGACGCGAGTCTCACCGCCGACATACTTGAGGTGGCTGTCTGAAGGCCGCGGAAGAATCCGGCCACCGTAGCTGCACAAAAACTTCACCTTATTCCTAGGAGACCCCGGGGCCGACGACCCAGATGTCTTTATTGGTTCCTCCAACCTGCTGCTACTATCGGTCGACATATATGCCAGTTCTATAAAAATCTTGCTATATGTGTATATATATAGGGAGATTAATAGACAATTAAAGATTGGAAACAAATCCAATCTTATTTTTTGATATAATTGTACATGCATAAAATAATTATCAAATCAACGAAAGTAGAACAGACTCAACAGAGCATGCAGAAAATGGGTTGTGGATTATGTGAATGTTTCCTAAAAAGGAAAGAAATTCCTTCTGTACAAGTTTTTGCCTTTTTGAATTATGAATTTACATGATAATTGAGAAGTTCTTATATATATATATATATGTATAATAGATAATTGAGATTTTCTATTTATATGCACCACAGCTTCGATCCTAAAAACATGCAAGCCAAATTTATCCGTCCGGATTTATTTGGATCATTATCCAGAATATATCTATACACTGGAATTGATTCCACCAGTTTTTCAGGAGTGAAGATGACAAGCGGGTAAATGGTCCTCACTTTAAGCTCATACTTGGACCTCCCTTTTTTAGGGGTATTGCTGGTAATTTCTCCCTTTTTTCATGCTACTATATTTTTCTTTCCAAATATATATCTGCAATATCCAAAACCACTTAAGTATACATATATAATCTCCACAATTCAAAATTAAATATATTGATTTAGATTCATCATAGTTCGTTATTAATATTAGTAGACGCTGCTATTTGTTTGGTGCATGTTCGCATCGGACGTCTGTAATTTATTTGGCAGACATCCGTCAATAATACTTGAGGACGATGATGAATTTGAATCATATGATAAAATTTTGAACAAGTTATATTTAAAACTTTTAAGAATCTAAGACCAACTTAACTATTTAAAGCTATTATAATTGACAAACAAGTTTATCCGACTGATTTGAAATTAAACATACTCACAAAGTCAAAATGTAAGAAAATTATATTAACAAAGCCAACATTTTATGTGAATAAAATGAGAAAATGTTGGACCAGTCAAATATAAAAAGCAAAGGTTAAAAACATAAATAAATGGACAGAAATTACTTAACTTCCCCTACTAAAAAGAAAAAAAAAACACATAAATAAATTGATTTTTTAATATTAACAAAATAAATAAAATTTATCCTTAAATTTATTATAAGTAATTATTGTTTGTCATTGCAAGAGAGTCGGAACTCCTTATTCAAATAATGCGATTATTATATGAAAGAGGAGTTATATAATCATAGTATAGGAACAATTGTACGTAGGTAGTTTAGGCTGCGCCCTTCCTCTAAGAGGTTGTTGTATAACAAGTGCATAATATTCCCTGGAATGTCTTTCAAGGAAGCAGCAGAGATTCGACTTCCCTTGGAGTCGGATACTACGAATGGAAGTTGATCATTCCTTTTTCAACTTATTATGCTTTCGGGTAAAACAACATAAACATTTTCTAGCATTTTATTTGTTAAATAAAGTTAATTGAAACTTATTCATTATTGTAAATGAAGTCAAAATTTTAAATATTTGTAGAATTTAATTATTAAAATTAAATTATAATTATAAAAAAGATAAAAGAAAAAAGAAACGTCTTTCTCATGATAGAACTTCCCTAGCTAAAACGTTGTCTTTCATCAATTTATGTATTTCGTACAAAAAAGACATAAATTCAACTATTTTCATATCGGATGGAAAATTGGCAATGATTGTTTACCTCTCATTAGGAAGCTGGAGAAAAGACTAAAAAAAGCACGACAAAAATGCAATTGCTAGCCCACGCGACAGTACGCGAGTAAAAAAAATATTTACTACTTAAATTTTTTTGAACCATAATAACAAAATGCAATTTTATATATATCGAGTTGGTACAAAATAACATACCAATAATTATGAACTTAAATAGATTTTTATTATCATATCAACATCATGACGAATCGAAATACCCCTTTTTTTATTTTTATTTTAAAGTTAATGCATTGGATTAGGCGCCCAAAAATCAGATTTCGGAACCATTAATCATCAAAAGTGGATTGTATGCAATTGATCATGCAATAAAACTCTGTTTTTGGTACTTCACTCTCAGCTACTGCATTCTACAATTACTACATGTCTGCTAAACTCCATGGCGGAAACACAAAATCTGCCTACATTTTCATTTTTTTCTATATAAACGAAACTACATACAACAACAATGTATGCATAAAAATACAAGCAACTCATAGCCCATGCAAAGAAAAATTATGTTCATGGGAGGGCCAATAGGCACCTTCCCTCGGACACGGGAGAGGCGCAGGTTGTGCAATGTAGGTAGGGTAGAGTTGCCCCGGCATCACTACCGAGAAATCAGTCGAATACGTCGTTGCCACCTGTCACAAAGATGATTCGGTACGTTGAGGCTCAATTCAAATTTGTATGTAGAGGAACTAAAGAAATTGTTTCTAGTAGAATGCAGATAATTATGCATTTCATTCTATCTCGTAACTGGCCAAGGTTATGTACGTATAGAACTTGGAGAACTCGAGGGAAAGGAAAAAGAGTAGAAGTTATTTCTCGTGTTAATATCAATCTTATTTAGTATTTGCTTCAAAAATTCTAAGAGAAAAAAGAAGAAGATATAATATGATATATCGTGTTGGATCAACATTTTTAACAAAACGACATTATTTTCTTATATATTTTTAACCAAATGATAAAGTTTTGTCTAAAAATATTGATCCAATCTAATGAGATACAATGCAGTGTACATGCGGCCTCGATCAAAAATCAATTTTAAGTTTCATGTTAGGCTTAAAGGTATTTTTGACCCTGTGTTGTTATCACTTTTA
>JAUMHB010075246.1:1211-12739 GCA_032359685.1 Pittosporum tobira | reverse complement strand
AGTTTTATAATAGTACACTCTTTTTAAAATTAAAATTACTAATCTATCATGTCTCTATCTGTCCCTTTCTAATTCTCTAACAATATTTCATAACATTTAATTATTCATCCATTTCATGAAAATATTTTAATTTGAATATTTTGTAAATATTAAGAAAATATGTGTTTTATATTTTTCTCTGAAAAATTAAGTTATGATGTGATAATAAAATTGAGATTGTAATACGGATAATGTTTATTTAGTTTATGCTACAATCAATAAAATAAATAGACTTGACAAACGGGTCAGCCAAGTCTAAACGCCGGCCAAGTCTAGCCTAAAACATGTTGAAATAAAAAGGGTAGAGTTTTTTTTTTGCCCAAAAATGTAAACCCAAGTCAAGCCCTAGACATATTGAATAGGCTGTGGGTTTTTGTTTTTTAATTATTTTTTAATTTTTTATATAGATATATTAGGGAAAAAATAAGTATGAAAATTTGAAAATATTATCAACTACTTTCACATTTAAGTTACTACAACAAAATTGCATCGGTTGACACTTGGCGAAGATAAACGAGCAAAGTAGTAATCTTAGTTTTTAAAAAAAAAAATAAGCAAAACTTATAAAATTAACATTGTATTATATTATGAATATATATGTTTAAATGTGTTAATATAATTGATATGAGCTTCAGTTTAGGTTGTGTATTTAGTAATTTTAATTTTACCATGACAATATATAGATCATATATAAATAAAAATAAACACAAAATTTAATTAAAATTTGAATCATTTGTACTCTAAATTTGAAATTTAACACTGCTATAATATAATTTAACAATACAAGTAACCTAAATGTGTTATATAAAAATTATTTATTGAATTAAATAATAAAAAATTTAAAACTAACTGTGAATAATATATACAGTAACTAAAAGCATACAAGCCGTGAACCGGATTCATTTTGAACGGACCAAAATTAGTTTAAAGTTCACGCATTTAATGAACAGATAACGGATGGGCCGTCGGCTTAAGCAGGCATTTTCCAAGTCTAAAAGTAAGACAAAATAAATAAAGAATTGTAGGAGAAGCTTTTGTATTTGACTCGTTCAAAATAAATAAAGAATCTGACTTGTCCACAATAAATAAAGAATCTAATACGTATATATATTTGAGCAAGTAGTATACAGTATTATTTGTTTGAATCATGAATAATAATAATATAATGATAAAGGCTTTTGGCAATTCATAGCTCTTAAAGAATAAGTGTTATATTTTTCAAGAGACTCTCTGATATACGTAATAGTATATTATAAAACTATTTAAATTAATAATATTTTTTTGTTATTTTATCTGTCAGGTTCTTAAAGTGTGTGTACGTAATTAATCTCTTGCATAGATATTATTAATTAAAACAATATTATTTTACTTTTTCATTATTTCTTTATTAAACAAATTAGAATCTTTTTTCACTTATTCTTAAATGAAAAGACGTGATTTTTGTTCATATACCACTTCTCGCTGACGAAAACCACCCTTAAAAATTGACAGAGAAAGGAAAGAAATAATGTACCAGTGAATGGTGATGTTTTGGTCCCCATCGTTCTTGACATCGACAATGAGTGTATCACCTTTCTGAGCATAAAGGGTTGGACCGGGAAATTGTCCATTGACTGTTAAGATATTTTTACTACTGCACAATCTTGTATACGGAGTTTCTTTCACCTGCAAATTGTGTACAACTCTTTTTGTTGAGCTTAATTCAGATTCAGTTTCAAATATATATATATATATATATATATATTCCATATTAGTGTTTGTGTTTCTTGGATCACAAATAAACAGATATGGAGGTGCACATGCAGGGAAGAATTATACATAGACTGACAAAATGAAATTTTATTGAACCCCAAATTAAGTAATATGAATGTGATCGGGGCCATAATGTTTCAAAACCAGAAACTGCAGCAGAGAAATCTCTTCGCCCTAATCGATCATACTCAAAAAATAAATAATACCATAATGCATGTCTTTGCCAATATTTTCTTTTAATAATTTGATATGTGCTCAAGGAATTTATAACTTCGCCAAATCAAAATCTGTCCATACATGTGAATTGAAAATGCAACCATATATTATATGATCTCATTTTTCTGAAGCTCAAACTAATGAACGACATCATTGAACTTACCACAAACGTAGTACGACGAACCCAAGCTTCAGACACGAATGCACTAATAAGCAACAGAAACCCTATAAACTGAACTCCAACAGTCTTCATTTTCAACACACCCGTGTCTTCTGAACTTTGCAGTGGATTTTTTATTCCGTATATATAGAGGTATGAAATGAAGAAGGTGGGAAGGATAAAGGTGCTCTTTTTTTTTTATTCAAATCTTACCATTTGTTATATTTCCTATATCCTATTTTATTTGTCTCAATTTATTTATTTTTTTGATTTGTCTTAATTTATTTATCATATTTTTTTAATATATTATTTTTTATCACATTTTTCTAATATTTAATTAATTTGTCAACTCTCTCGTTGGAATTATAATATAATTATAAAAAAAAAAAATCATTTACTCTTATCAAAAAAAAATTGTTCATTTCATTATATATAACAAATTATTATTCTTATTGGTTATGATAATAAGAGTATTTTAAAAAAATTAAATTTTTTTTTAAAGGACATATAATCTTCAATTAAGTTGATTAAATTGGAACGGAGAGACTAATTGATCTGCGTTGAAATTAAACGTGCTCTTTTTTCTTTTTCTTTTTCTTTTTTTTTTTTATAAATTCAGATTCTAGGTGGTTGGTGTCTAGGGGCGGTATTTTATCCAAAATCTAGCTGGTTGGTCGTATCCAGGTGCAGTGTCACAACAAGGAGCTCGGATCTTTCTCCGCAAGCTTTTTTTTATTTTTTTTTATTTATATATCAGTACGGATTTGAATCGGATGAAATATCATAGACTTAAATATCGATGCTTTTTGATATTCAGATTATAATTTTCTTCTGAGAAAATATTGTAAAATATTATACAATATTGATATGGCTGTAAAACAAATCCAATTATTGGGATTTCTTTGATTAAAAGATCGATTTGATTCGAGCTCAATTCAAAAAATTAACGATTAGAATATGAGTATATTCTAAAATTTAATTTATTATTTATATATTTTTAAATTAATTTTTTTAATTAATATTCATAAGTTCAAGCCATTCAAGTTTCACTTGTAATCATGCTCATTTGAATAGGTAGATGAGCCAAAACAAATTTTATTTTAATATCTATAAATGATACTGACAAATCTGAATAAGCCAATAATCAAGTCAATTTATATTAATTATGAAACAGATTGTCCATGTTAAAAAAATCCAAACCTCACCCAATCTTGATCCATATTGGCATATATTTTTCAAATTATGAGGGCTTTCAGGTATATATCCATTGTTGACTTAAGAACTGCTTGAAACGATGGAAAATTGAAGAATGATAATCTATTAGAGTTTTTGAGCTCAATTTCCATTTCTTTTAGTTCAAAATCATATACTACCTCCATTTTAAAAATAAAGTCATAAACTTTTTTAATATATATGAACATAAATTTTAAGACGTTCTAAACAACTATATATATACATTGTATATTTAATATATTTTTAGTATAATATAATATAAAATACAATATATAAATATTTTATTTATATAAAAATACATAAAAAAAAATAATATGTAAATGTACCTTTAGAATGTCTTAAAATCCATCTCAAAAACTGTCAAAAATATTTGTGACTTTCTTTTCAAAAAAAAAAGAAGTATATGGTCTGTTTTACATATTTTATTTCAAAATAGTTTAAAACTTATTTTATAATTAGAATAAGTTATAAGCTGAAAAAAAATATCAATTGATCAACTTTTTCAAATAAGTTGAAAGTATAAGTTATACTTAACCTATATTTTTTTTAAAATTAATAAAAATAATTAATTTTAAGATAGTTAATTTTTAAAAATTAATTAAAATCAGTTTCAATAAGCTGAAACAAGCAGACCTATATTGACTTGATTGATTAGTGAATATTGCATACTCCCTCCATCCCATAAATTTTACTCCTTATACTATATTTTTGACAATTGTGTAATATAAATTTTGAAATAAATAAATATTATGTTCTATAATATTTATATTATAATTAAAAATATAATATATGAGTTGATTAAAAAATAAAATCAAAATAATTTAGAAATGATATACATTTAATATATTTTAAAATTTATGGTATTCAACTATCAAAATACGTTTTTAAAAAATTGTGGGGGAGAGGGAACGATCTTATTACTTGGCCGTAGCCTGGAACATATTTTAAAAGAATTTATTTTAAAAAAATATTTTCAGATTCTTATTAACTTATACAAAAAAAAAATTATATATATATATATATATATATATATATATATATAGTTTATATAAAAAATTACTAATAATACTATGTTCTAAATAGGGCCTACACGTCACAATTAATAATATGACATCAAAGTCGTCTTCACAACTAAAGTTTCAGACTTTAGCGGCCTTTGGTATGGATTTTATGTAACCAGTTGCTAGGTCCAACACGTCATTCACTTGATATTAAGTAGCTTGAGAGAACGAGAGGTTTAAAATATTACCTACGTACAATCTTTATTGTCCTTTTTTAATTGTATTTGATATATAATTTAAAATATTTAAAAAATATATATATTTATATATTATATAATTAAGAAAATTTGTATGATTAATATATTTATATATTATACTTAGATCATTGCATTTAATATATTTGAAAATATATAATATATAATTATATTTGTCGAACATATTAAAATTTGTCAAAAATTATCAAAAAATTAGAATAATTAAATTTATATAAAAAAAATTAATAAGATATATGACCTTGTTAAATTCGGTTTTCATTTTAATTTTTATTTTGAAAATTCTAGGATTAGTTAAACGTAATTTGGATTTGTGAGATTCTCGAAGTTGTTAGCTACAGTTTTGATATTGACGGGTGTATTTCATTCAAGAGCATTATTGCAATGAGGTGCAACCATTTTTGCCCCAATGGATTGCATTTGTGCGGTCGGATTTGTGTCGGTTTAAGAAAGTTGTCAAATAAAATAGTAAAAAATAAATTTATCCCTAAGATTATCAAAAAATAATCAGTTGCGTGTAACAATTATAGACGCTTTATTGAATTTAGAGAACTATAGTTTGATTTATTTTGCAGGATAAACATCCGGGATGCTTCACGTTATACAACATGAATTAATGAAATATTTGACTAAAATTTTATGCCATATATGAGACAATATTCAACATAAAATTATTATTTTTATATAAAATTATGTTAGTTTCACCCATGAGTTATTATTTTAACTAGTTTATTTTGGGTAAATTTGAGATCAGTGGCTTGTGGGCTGGCATATTGACGAAATGATAAAATCTACTGGTTCGTTGTGGTGCTAATCTATGTTCTAAAAGTCGTTTTTAATTTTCTAGTACTCGATTGAGTATTCACGGTTGATGACTTAATGAGTTAATTAATTTTTAAATAATTATTATTAAAATTGAGTATAATATTAAATAATTCTTAAATAATTAATTTAAACGTTATAATTAGGAGTGACAAATAGATGGTTAAAGATGAATTTAGATGAAAATAAATGAATTTGGATACTTATTTTTCTAAGTTAGTATTCTCCTGAATAACTACACGTGTTCAACTACACATATAATTAGTATAGGCTAATTAGTTCAACCATTAACCATCCAATTTAATTCATCTAATTTATAAGACTATTTAACTCAATTCATTTATAAATCTCTCTAAATAATTTCAATTCATATTCATTTAACATTGAATAATTTTAAACATCTATTGAATTATCATCTATTTTGTCATGTCGAATTAGAACCTTCTTCTACTTTTTATGCTCGTATAATGAATTTTAAAATACAGGTGTCAATTTTAATATGCTATTATGATTATCAGTGAAGAAACAAAACAAGAAAAAAAGAAGCATGTGAAAATAAAAGCAAATCTCAATGCAATTAAAAGGAGGTCACGTCTTATACGGCATGCCACCAAACTAAGTAGGTGCAGATGCGTAAGTATTAAGAAAATCTTTTAATTCATGTCTTTCATTTATTTAGATTTATACCTACCATTCAAGCTAACACAGTAACACTGACGACTTCTAATCATTTTTCCACAAACCAGTACATGAGATCGTAGCTTCATAATGTTTTTGAGTTTATTGTTCTCCTTTCGTATGGAGCCTGTATTCTTTCCTCACGGGAGGTTGGTGATTATCGTAAATTGATCGTTGAGACTGGGAGTTTTTTGTGATTCTCAATGAGAAGAATACAATCTCGTAATCCATTTGTTTTAAAATTATCTCATTTCTTTTATTTTAGATGTTTCACTTTCTATTTTTTTAAGTAAATTTATTAAAAACTTAAGAGGAATATATAAAAGAAGTCCAAATCTAGGATCCAATATGATATCCCACTATTAATCAAATTATGCCATGCGTATTGACTTCTTTAAAAATTAACTATTTTGTCTCATGTAAATAAATTTTTATTTTTATTTCTTTTTCATTATTAGTTTATTGATTTTTAAAAAATTATAATAAAAAAAACTATGTTTTGATTTTGGTTTTGGTTACTCGATCATTAAGGAGGGTTGTGAAATGATAAGGTAGACATACAAGTGTTGAATAAATCATCGGACGAGACACACGATAATGAGAGTTGAACACTATCATATAGCTACGTGATTGGATCATGTCGTCTTCAACCTCCGTCTACCATCTACGTAACAAGTGACACTCTGATAATGGGACACAATGCTCGCTTTCATTTGGTTTAATCATAACGAAGAGACACAGCATGGAGAGCCAAATAAACCGCCAGCCCAAACGTGAAATCACTACCAAAAATTGTATTTATAATAAAAGGGTAATTTATTTCTTACTACACATGTTCTTATTTAAGACGACTATTACGATAGAATAAACGTAGTATTGAGTAATTGAGAAGTGTTGTATCTTGGAAGCTAAATGCTCTATGTAATTATATTTAAATTAATATTTTTTTATTTATTATGTTTGTCCCATTTTAAATGTTTCACTTTCTAGTTTTTAAAGTAAATATACTAAAGACTCAAGAGGAATATAAAAGAAATACAAATCTAAGATACTATATGATGTCCCACTATTAACCAGATTATGCCACATGTATTGACTTTTATTTCTTTTCTCGTTTCACTTATTGGTTTTCAAAAAATTATAATAGAAATAGCATGATATTATTGATGATTGAAACAGTAAATTTGGAGTCATATAAAGTTACCTCTATGCATAATTTTTATACTCTCTTTACTTTTATTTTTTCTTGCGAACTCAAATCTTATAAAACTACCATAATTGAATTTAAATTTTGAATTTTACAAAAAATCATGAGATATCCTATTAATCTAATTATTATTATTATTATAGGTATTATTCCACTACCGCAAACGACCCTTCCACAACCGAACTGCATATTCACGCACAACTGTGATTTCTATCATCCTCGAACAAGACCAATTGAATCTACAACCAATTTCGAAGAACAATTCTTCATTAATATCTTATATGAATATATGATCGACATGATCCAAACATGGCGCGACGAAGTAAACATGAAATAATGAATCTGTGGTAGACTTTTCTGGCTTTACAAATATGACTTCTCCATAATCCACGGTAGCAAGAACTGAAGAACATACAATTAAAAATCCAGTAGCAAAACCAACTCAATGCTCACTAGTCGAGCGTGACTTCTTTGTAAATGAAGGAGAAGGAGATACAGAATTTGAGGCATGCGTAAACAAGTTTGGGTATGGGATATATGTTTCATCATCTAAATGTGGTTTTGGAGAATTCAACACGTCAGACTCACCAAATGAGTTTTCATGATCTATACTTGATTTTTCTGGACCGCTGTGTGCGTGGAAAGGGTTGTCGCCGTTACTATCAGGGGCCTCATCATTCCTGTTCTTGACAAGTTGAGTAAGTCTAATTTGTGCGAGGCTTGCTGCCGAGCGGGCAGCAACTGCGGCACGTTCAGCGCTATCTGCAGCAGCCAGGGCGGCCGCCAGTACCTCTTGCAAATCTACATTCAACTCACTCTTCGTCTTTGATAGAGACGGAGGAGGTGGATGACCTTGTCCCACAAAAAATGACCCAGAAGATGTAGAGGACAGTAATGGGGGAGATGTGAATGGCAGAAACTGCTTATCTGCCATTGCACCAACTGAAGTATTAGGGTGTTCGGATTCCTTAGTTACCAATTTCTCTCTCAACACTTCCTCTCCTGATAGAATTTCATCATCTTTGGATGATTTTGGTGATTCAGGATCAGAGTCGGATAATGCAGAAGCTGGGAAAGGGAGCATTTCGGGTGCCATGTGGATCCCTGCATTTGATGGTACTGATGCTTTAGGAACTTCTGGAAAATCTGACGGATCAAAGCCTACGACCGAGTCGGTGTGTTCAATATGAGCTTGACCTGAGGCAGAGTACAGAACTTCCTCATGCTTTTCTTTTGGAAGAGGCAATTTAGAGCCACTAACAAATTGTGTTGGACCATTCTGGCAAAGGAAGAACATTATTAGGTATGAAAAGTGAAATGGGATCAAGGAATAAAAGATAACCCCTCCCTTTCAAAATATAAGAGCAAGTTTGACTTCCTAAAATCGATTTTGGAACATTTCAATTTCAAAGTTGATATGAATTCATATGAGTTTTGAAAAATTGTTCTTTGTACCTAATACTCCTCTGTCCCCAAAAAGATGTCTGACGTACAAAAATAATTGTTCCCAAAGATGTTAGAAGTACATTCAAACGTAAAATGTTTGTCCTCAAAATTGTCCCCGAGGGGGGTTCATTCCCTACTTTACTTTTCTTAATTTATGTGAAAAGTCCACTTATTAAGACATATTTTTAGGGACGGAGAGAGTAATAGTCTCCAATTGTCTTAGAATTTCCATGATAGCATAGACTAGAATCAAATAAATTCATATCAATTTTGTATTTAAGAATACCTCAAGTTGAGTTTCCAAAGTAGAAAACTGTTGAGATATATTTTGAGAGGAATTACTCACCAGTAAGTCTTCATGCGTTTTCAACAATTCAGTTTCAGAGGTAGCTGAATCCCAATCTAGCTCATATTCCTCTGCAATGTCCTTCAGCAACTTCAGTTTGGCATCAGGAGTAGGTGCGCGGACAGATAGCAATTCTACTAACTATAAAGTACAGGTAAAACAGAAACATCATTATTCATTAACAAGCAAATGCTAGTTTGTGCAAAAGAATGTAAAATTATAATTGGTGCTACAAGTAATTGAGAGATTTTGCCAGGTTGAACTGCATAGACTGAATCACTACGGAGAATTTCCCAAAAAATAAGAGAAAAATAGGGCAGTAAATATTTTTATTTAGTTAACCAAACGGCAATATCTGACCTGTCGATTGACACCACATTCTGGTATAAGCTCTGTTGCAGCCGACACAAATTCTTTCCCATATTTTCCGACAAATATCATCTGAACCTGGAGCAACTCTGGCAAATCCGCACATCTTGGTGCAGCAAAACAGATGCTCGAAATTGCTTCTTTTAAGTCCAGAGGACATTCCCTAGTCACGGTACAGAATATAGAGATTTAATTGCAAATTATCAGGACAGAAAAATTAATAATATCTTATTTTCTACTTAACCAAGCATGTTGGGCTTGGAAATTTCATGTGATTCACGATATGCATGTGAGCAATTTACATAGAAGGATATTAATGGAAAGAATAGGAAGGCTTGGAAATTTCATGTGATTCACAATATCAAGGGTTTTTTTGGAAAGGAATTCGACAGCCTTGGGAGAATTGAATAACTCATAATCCATCATCAGTAGGGACATACAGATTATCTGTTTTGACATTACCAGATCCCCATTAAAGTTTCTGTACCTACTCAATATTGTTGTCAAGGAGAATCCTTTAGTTATGGAAAATCATCATCAAACCATGCCATGTAAAGCTATGCATAACCTGCACTTAAATCAGTAGACTTGCACACACCCATGGCATGTAACTTCTTGCTCATGGATAAATTCATCACACAAAATCCCCAAATAAGAAAAAGGGCTGACTTTTCAGTTCCCTAACCACCAGGCATTGCAATACAGACTGCTCCCTAACATATTAAAATCAGAAACCCAAGTGATTTGGTACTCTTTTTAAGAAGATTGACCTATAGCATTCAGGCCCAATTAGTTTCCTTACAATTAGCATTCATGCTTTAATGAGTTTGCTTTTTGCATATCATGTAACCTGGAACAGTTTCTCATAATGGAATTGTTATACTCCAACATCCAGAAAATACAAACAAAAAAAGGATTTTACCGGACAGACGAAATGCTATATTCTGTCCCCATAAAATTAAAATGAGAAGTAGAAAAGGAATCACATCTTCAAGCACATGCTACTATCTGTCTAGAATCTCTAGATTCACTTGCTTTCTTCTAAGTTACAACCAAATTTGTTTAAACGTTTTCCTAAGCTATGCTTCATTTTTTTAATTTGTAATTTTTTTTTGTTCTAAATAAATGCTATATTTCTTTCTCGTTTTATTGTATATATGTTAATCTTCCATAGCTTGGTTTCAGTATAATGTCAAAGCAGTAGTATACATTAGTATTAACAAGAGCAGAAACAAAATATACATTTGAGTTAGTAGTTACCTTTGTACTTCAATAATAGGAAGGCGGACAGTAATAAGTTCACAGAACAGCTCAATAATCTCCTGTGCTGCCATCATTTTCTCCTCTCTTATAATATGCTCGACCTGAATAAGAAACTTTTATAAATTACCACCATGCAGCAATATTACTACAACAAGTTCATACCAACAGTAACAAAATATAAATGAGATAGTAAAAAAGAAGAAAATTATACCCTAATGCCAGCTGTGGCTTCTTGACCAGTCTCAAGCAGTTTGGCAATGTCCCGGCGCATCTGCTTTATTTGAATTTCTCTACGGTTTCTCAGTAACTTAATTCGGGGAATTGTCAACTTAAGTAGGGTTTTACTAACCCATTACAACACAAAAGATCAAGTCAGGCTCCACAATAATAACACAATACTGCCCTCATCCCACAAAAAGAATCTTATTTATAAAATATGTGTTGAATATTAAGGACAAATTGTATGATAAAAAATATATACAATATAATGTACTCTATGGGCTAAGCATTTTTAATAAAACAACGTTGTTTTGTTGCCTGAAATTTTACTTTCATATTTATCCCTAAAATAATGAAGGTTAATTTAGTTGTCATCACATCATGACAACATAATTGCAATTGTGACCATGATATCATTCTATACTATCATCAATAACTTAACAACAAATCTTTTGACAAATGAGACTATTTTTGTGAGACTGGTGAGTAAAAAATATTTCATGCA
>JAUMHB010075235.1:0-12741 GCA_032359685.1 Pittosporum tobira | reverse complement strand
GTAAGCACGCTCACATGCGGTATTTATTATTTTAATTTAAATTTTAAGAAATATTTTTATAATAAAAAATATATAAATAGATAATTTAATAATTTATAGTCCATAGATTGTGCAATATTCAAAAATTGTATCTTTCATTTTTGATTAATAAAAGTTCATCTTTATATTTTAGTTAATTTTATGAAAATTATAAAAATAAAATATACTCTTTCTGTCTAATTTATATTATTATAGTTTAAAAATACACGCATATTAAGAAATTATTTTTCTCTAAAATACTCTTAATCGTTTATAGAGAAAGTAGATTGAAAGTAAAATTAGATAAAAAAATATATATATAATTAAGTAAGTAATGAGTCTTGTATTTATAATAAAATATTTATTATTTTCAATACAAAATGTATGTAGTATATAAAAATGTAACCAAAATAAAATAGGATATTAGAAGTTGGATGGAGGTAGTATTACATCTTTTTCAAGGTAAAAACAATGATATTTTTTTATTTTTAATTTTGTGAAATTTAAGAAACTAAAAAATGTGTCATTCATTCGATTTAGCTCTTCTATTTAAAAAATAATATACTACAAATTATAATATTCTATACTTGTAAACTTAACATAATAACATAAATCTGTAAATTGACTTGAAAAAATCTAAACTAATTTTTCTTCTCCCTGAAAATGAGGAAGCATAGAATAGGAGTAATGTATCGTTCTACACACCTATTTTTTAATTTTAATTTTAGTTATTATTTTATTGAAAGATGATGTAATTTACTATCTCTATTTTGATGTATTATATTTGTAAAATCTTGAAATTTAATTATAAAATAAATTAATTTTCATTGATGTCAAAATTAATGTCATAAGTTACATGTAAAATATTATTATTATAAAATTTAGAAATTAAACATTTTTTTGGTTATAATTTGAATTTTAATATTTTAAAAACTTAATTAAATATAACTCAAAAGTATTTATAACTTTGAGACGGAGTAACTAAATAGTATAATATCAAAATAGCTGGAATTTAAAAAAAAAAAAAAAAAAAAAAAAAAGAAGCACAAAAAAAAAGAAGAGAGACAAGAAAATGGATGCATCCCTTCCTATTTCGCCTATTTTCTTTTATAGGCAGATAGATAATAAGCCATGGTTGACATAGTTTATTATAGAATAATTTAAAATTTATTTGTTAATTAAAATAAATTATAAGTTGAAAAGATTAATTTTTTTAAATAAATTAAAAAATATTATTATGCTTAACTTATAATTTTTTTTTTTATAAAATAATTAATTGAAAAAATGAGATATAATCGATTACAAAAATGGCCGTAACATAATACAACATGTAATATTACGGTAGTTGCTTAACATGTCAGTAAGTAAGATTTAAGTTTTCATGTCTGTTTCAGTTTAAAGCACGGGTAACACGAGTTTGTACCGCCATGATTTGTGGCAATGAGACGATGATATTAGTAGCAAACTAACAAGCAAGATAGTCTTGACTTTCAATCTAATCTTAAATACTAAGCAAAACTAGAAATATCTTATCGTTTAAAATGAATCCGATTATATATATATAAAAGCACGCTATCAAATGACAAAAATAATTTATATTAATTACCAATTTGTGGTGTTATTAAACTACTACTCCATATAATATAGTAGCACAAATTGCTAATATATTTATTATGTTATAATACACTAGTATTTTAATAACAACACAAATTGCCATGTCCCAAGAGTAGTGATTAAGTGAAATTAGCAACCAACGGAAGCAATTTCTTTTAGTGGAAGTAATATTGAAAACAGTTTATTGTATGTTTGTGTTGTTAAAATAGTAGTACATATTTCTATTTTTTTCTCATTTAATATTACACTTTTTTTCAACCCCATTTTATTTTTTTTAAATGAAAATTATTTAAAAAAAAAAAAGAAAAAGAAAAAGAGAAGTTTAATTTTTTTTCCTTCTTCTTATCCGTATTTATCTTAAGATATGGATAAGTCACATTGAAATAACGCACGTGGAACTTTATTATTCCTCATCAAATAGATTCCACGCGAATGTAGTGATTTCTGCGAGTAATCCCATAAATTTCCGATAATATTCTATTTTGAGTTCTACAAAAGATTTGCGAATAGGAGTGAATTTTTCGTTCTAAACCACGAAAACATGACAGAAAGACAAATTTGAAGAAATTACTTATTATGAGTAATATTCGTTATAGAAAATAAAATTCAAAATTCGAATTCCACTCCCTCGCAATAGATTTGAAGTTGTTTCGTGGTAATATTATTTGACTAAAATACATTTTAATCAGGTTAGCTATATTTTAAAAAATATTTTAAATTATACATTTGAGGCTCTTTGACCGGTCAAATGTGACCTGCTACGCCGGTTTCCTGTCTTAACTTTTATATTTTATTCTATATTCCACACCCATGTACACCCAGTAAAAATACCTTGGTCAACCTCAAGCAACCTTTCAGAACCATGTTCTCATATCAAAATATATACTATTTGAGATTACATACACACAAAATGTATGCATAAACGCAAATACGTATCAAAAATTATACCAACTTCCTTAGTAAAAGCATCCATGTTTGCACTGAGAAAGAGCAGAAGGTGGATTTCTACTCCCGACGAAACCAGCAACACCACCGGTAACAACAAAAAAGTGCTGTAAGGAATGCCCATTTTAGCGAGTTCATTTTTAATAAGCTTGCTGGTCTTAAAACTCCTAAAATCAAGCTTTGAGTTTTGGTGAATAGTCCTCCTAATACCCACCATCCAATCCACGAGTTTTATTTTTTTAGCCAAATTCAAGAAATTTTGAGGGACCATTCTTCTAGAAAAGATTTTGAAAAAGTAGGTGTTGGACAAAATATGCAGGGAGTTGAAATCAAAGAGACCCATCTGATCAAACCCATGATTGTGGCAAGTTAAACTTAAAATCAAGATTAAGAATTGACAAAAACTTTTAGGGAAAAAGACTATAAAAGACTTGAACTTCGGAAGCTGGTCAGTGATGGATACATGCCAACAAATTTGCTTTATTTGGTGAATAAAGTTGTGTTGAATGAGAAGAAAATAAACTGTATTGAAAGGGGAAAAAAAAAAAAAGAAAAAAATAAATGGCTGAAATATTTTTTCAGATACGTATGTTCGGCATAAAACCGGTAACTTTTGATTGGAACACCCTCTGAAGTATGCAATTTGATATTTTTTTTTAATTTTTATTTATTTTAAAAAAATAAAATAATATGGTGGAATATGTCTCCGGTTGAAAAGTTAATTCTAAAATTAAAATATTGTTAATTTTTAAATATTTTTAAAATTAATAATAAATTTTTATTTAATTATTGTAAAGTATTATAAAAATTTTAATTTATTATTTTAAATTAAAATAATACATTTGAATGGGAGCGTATAAATTATACGTTGTCTTCCCGTAGAGCGTCCCGGCAATTGAACGAAAAAAGCTTTGCGATGTCCGAAAGTGAAACCAAATAGGCAAATACTGAAATACTATTACAATCTATTTTCTATTTATCCCTTGACCCGAGATCTGTGTAACGGCAGCAGCCATGGTCGTCTCTCGCTATCTAAACAACATAAACTAGAAACAACTAGTGCAAATTTGGTCTGCCTGAAGAAGACAATTAATCAATACACTCATTCGTAGAGTCAAAGCAAAATCTGTTTAGAGTAAACTATACATTAATTTGAG
The DNA here is from genome assembly GCA_032359685.1 of Pittosporum tobira. Taxonomy (NCBI): domain Eukaryota; kingdom Viridiplantae; phylum Streptophyta; class Magnoliopsida; order Apiales; family Pittosporaceae; genus Pittosporum; species Pittosporum tobira. The sequence continues at coordinate 9,007 of JAUMHB010075235.1, read as the reverse complement.
CACCAGCTAACCACCTATTTACCAAACCAACACCAACACCAAATCCAAACCCAAACCCTAACTCACTCTCTCTAACTGAACAGCACACAGGAGAGACAAAATGAAGTTCTCCGCACTACAGCAGAGCTACCTCAGCCGCCGGAGCAACAGCTTCCCAGCATCATCGCCGTTGGACTCCTCCGATAATCCGATCAAATCCAACGCCGCCGTCTTCTGGCTGTTCCTTCATTGCTTATGCTGCTTAGTCAGCCTTGTTCTCGGCTTCAGATTCTCTCGTCTCGTATTCTTCCTTCTCTTTTCCACCTCCACCACCACAATCTACACCACGACGCCGTTTCACTCTACCACTGACATTTTAGCCGACAGAAGGAAAATGCCTTCAATTACAACAAATCTCGAATCTCCTTCGAATGGATCCTCCGTCGTGACTAGCAGCGTGGTGGTCGGCCGGCACGGGATATTAATCCGCCCTTGGCCGCATCCTAATCCGGAGGAGGTCATGAATGCTCACAAAATAATTGAGAGAGTTCAGAGAGAGCAGAGGTTTCAGTATGGAATCAAAAATCCTAGGGCTTTGATTGTTATTACTCCTACTTATGTGAGGACATTCCAGGCTCTGCATCTCACTGGATTAATGCATTCATTGATGAATGTCCGGTATGATCTGACGTGGATAGTTGTTGAAGCTGGCGGAACAACTAATGAAACGGCGTCACTGCTCGCCAAGTCAGGACTTCCGACTATGCACATTGGATATGACAAAAAGATGCCGATTTCATGGGAGGATCGTCACCGGATGGAAGCTCGGATGCTAATTCGCGGATTGAGGTGAATTAATTAGTATTATTCTAGTTTTACTGTTATTATGAGTGAATATTGTTTGTTTCTTGATGTATTAGTGGATTTGTGATGGGTCAGAGTTGTTAGAGACGAGAAGCTAGATGGAATTGTGATGTTTGCTGATGATAGTAATATGCATAGTATGGAGCTTTTTGATGAGATTCAAAAGGTGAAGGGGATTGGTGCTGTTTCGGTTGGTATTCTTGCTCATTCTGGTAATTATGACGAAGAGCTTTCAGTAGGTCAGAAGGAAGAGGAGAATGCGGCGGCTTGGCCAATTCAAGGTCCTGCGTGTAATTCATCCGACCAATTGGTAGGATGGCACACATTTAATTCGTTGCCATATGCGGCGAATAGTGCAAGGTATATTGGTGATAAGGGAATTGTGCTGCCCAGGGAGATGGAATGGGCTGGATTTGTGTTGAATTCCAGGTTACTTTGGGAAGAAGATGAAGATAAGCCAGACTGGGTTACGGATTTGCAAACGGTTGTCGTGGGTGGAGAGGATGTTGAGAGTCCGTTGTCTTTAGTGAAACAACCTGCAGTTGTGGAACCCCTCGGAAGTTGTGGGCGCAAAGTTATGCTGTGGTGGCTTCGAGTTGAAGCTCGGTCTGATAGCAAATTTCCTTCCGGGTTAGTCCTTTACTGGTACTTTTTCTTTATTCAGTATTGTATAAGGTTAATGCAGGTAGTCCTGTCATTCCATCTTGTTTGTCCTACATTTAGAGCTCATATTAATGTTGATTATCTTGTTAGTATTGTTTCATTGAAACTTTCTATACAATTGTTTTTGGTTTCCTACATGTTAAAATTTGTTTATGCAGTAAATTACCATAGAACTTGTGTTTCCAAAGGTATGACCTAAAATCAAACTAAGTAGATAGATATGAGTCTCTTAGTACATAGAGTTGGGTAGCAACCTGTATTGAGGGCTGTCATTGATCTGTTAATGGGCATAAGCTGATTATTTGAGCCATTGGTGTTCTCGTTAATATCATGATTACTGTTCAAGTGCTCATACCTTTGGTGGTAACTTGTTCTCTTTCTGGATGGAGCTAGGATTTTTGGGTAGAGGGGGTAGTGCAAAAATTTTTGTACTCCCTCTGTCCTTAAAAGAATGAGGCCGAGCTCCTGTTTTTGGGTCCCAAAATGAACGATGTAGGCACATATATCAATCATAGTATGTGATGTATGTTTAAAGAAAAAGAATTGTATGGGGATACTTTTTTTGTGGCTCAAAATCTTTCTCTCTAATCAAAATTAACTTTTCTTATTTTGCAGACTTTATATGTTTTAGTCATTCTTTTTGGGATGGAGGGAGTATTAAAAAGTTATCAGATAAATAATTAATGTAATTAATTTTAAATAAGCTAATCAAATTATATAGGTAAATATTGTTAGAATGATGAGTAAGTATTGATAAAGAAACTATAATATTGGAGATTTTGATACTGTTTGATTTTTATTTAACTCATGTGACAATTAAGCTAAATTAAAGGAGATGATTATAAATTTATATACGCTATATGAGAACATTCCTAAATTTAGGGAGAAAATATTAGAGATTTGGAGACTATCTAATTTTATATAATTCATTTAGAACACTTAAATTAATTCATAGTATATTAATAAAAAAAATTATGTATACTATATAAGAACAATTTTAAAATCTAGAGGTTGCCACAGCTTCCCCTTGTCCCGTCCCTCCCCTCCGTCTCTGATCCTGGGTGATGGCCAGACTTTGCACAAGCCACAGTTATAAATTCAGTTCAGCCATCCCTTGAAAAAATATAATCTTGGGTTTCTTTGACGTATATAATGCATAACTTTCCCATTTAAAGTATCATATTGGGTGACTATGATATGCTCCTTATCACCTCCTATTCAAGCTCCTCTTTGGTGTTGCAAACAAAAATGTTCGAAAAAAGTATTGGACTTTGTAGAATGCTAAGATGCATTGGCAGCAGACTGTCACAGCAACCAGTAGAATAACTTGTTAGGAAGAAATTAGTGGAGGATGAATCATCTGGTTGTAAGCAGAGGCTTCAAATGTGATCTTGTAGCTCTCACAATAGTTATTGTAAGGTTTTTGGAGTAATGCATCTTATCTAAGTTTGTTGTTTGTCATGCACTACTGAATATGCAATAAAGTTTCTCAGATTTAACAAGATGTGCAATTCTTTCGACATCCTGAGACTTTTTTTTTTGGGTCTCCAGAACTAGTTTTGACTATTTTAATTGTTTTGTTACACCAGGGGAACTACAATTATTTGAGTTTTTATGATCTATGTAACATTATATGGTACTTGTATCTATAGTAAAAATCAATCAGCATAAGTGCAGAACTAGCTTGTATGGGACTGTTGATGTATGAGTTAGTCCTGGCCACCTAATCCAACCCCAACCAAAGCAAACTAAGGCTGGCCAGCTTTTCCTATTTGGAAATATTATAATCACACAGTTCTCCATGTTTATATTTGAATCCAGTGTTCTTGTGAAGAAAGTAGGCAATTATCTGGCTTTTTTCCAACTTTGGCCTTTCTTTCCTCCAGTATGTGAGGAATGCAGTGCATAGTATTTACTCTCTCTGTCCCAAAATTAGAGATACCTAGGAAAGACGACGGTTTTTACAGACATTTTTGTTTACAACGCTATCCTTGAAAAGAAGAAAGAAGCATACTTGAGTGTGTAGGTGTTTTTTGAATGTAGAGCACATGAGAAGATCAGTTGATTGTGTAGTCGTGTAGGTGTTTTTTGAATGAGGCGCACATAAACTAGAGAAGATGACTTGATTGTGTAGGTGTTTTTTAAATGAGGAGTGCATAAGAGTTAAGTTAGAAGAAAAGAGAGTAAATTAGGAATGTCATTGTATTTTATTGTTTAAAAAAAGAAATGTGTCTAATTTTGGAACGAGACGAAAAGGAATAACTATCTCTAATTTTGGAACAGAGGGGGTATTGGCATGTCTTGTTTCTCATGTAGACTATTACACTTTTTATTACGCGTTGCAGTGTTGTCAAATGCACTTAAGTGTCTCATCTAGGTGTTAACTTGGGTGCTAAGTCTTTCCTTCCAAATTTTGATTCCTTAACTGCTGTTTTTGAATCTCCTTTTTTGAGATTCAATGCCTTTTTCGTGCCCGTAGTTGACTATATGTATAAACAGATACTCTTTTTTTTTTTCTCTCTCACTTTTGCCATCTTTGGTGGATATTGTTTAGTGTGCATGCAGGGAGATGGCATTTGACCTAAGCTATATGAGCAGCAGTTTTCGATTATTTTGGGCGTATTTGAACTTTTAATGACGAAAAACATTTTAAATTTACTGTGTACGCCTTTGCTTCCTTGATGCTTCAGGCTTTTATTGCCAAATTCTTGTTTGTTTTGGAAGTTGTTTTTTTAATTAAAAGAAAAATTTCAAAGTTTTTGTATTTGAGCTTTGATGCCTGTGCTTTTTTGCTATTAGCATCAATTTAAGTGTGTGATTGATCGATGCTCATTGAACTCAATTTACTTAACATGCTTGTGAATTTATGTGGCTCTAAATTGCATGAGATGATAAATTTGACCTTTTTGCCCCTTCAAGTATGCATGTTAGTTGATAACCACATTCCGTTTTATCCAGGTGGATTATTGACCCTCCATTAGAGGTTACTGTCCCAGCAAAGCACACACCATGGCCAGACACTCCTCCTGAATTGCCTTCTGTCGAGAAAGTGACCATCATCCAAGAGAACACCGAGAAGCGTGCAACCAAAACCCGAGCACCCAAATCAAAACATAGTTCGAGGAGCAAGAGAAAACGTGAAGCACGAAGTGTTAATAGAAACATTACTGCAAGACATACGAGTGAGAAGTAGAAAACATCTTATTACCCCAAGATATATCTTAAAACTGTATGCTGTGTGAATTTGCAAATGCAGGAGGGCCGCCAACATAGATGAATTTGAAGTCAAAGCCAATATATGCTAGCTAAGTAAATAGAAGGCGGCGGCACTTACAGTGGGTCAGTAGATACTGGTATTTTGGTTTTTTATTCCACCACCTAATTTTCAGGAAAATTCCCCTTCATTTTGTTTATTTTGGTTCATCCATATTATGCGCTATTATGAAAATGATTTGTCAGCCATTATTTCTTGGCAGTTTCTATACATGATTTTCAGAATAGAGATCATAGAGGTTTGTGTTTAGTTGTTAAATTTCTAAGAAAAACATTACATTTTTGAGCGTTTATAGATTCACTTTGAAAGAATGTGTGCGCGATCATATTTGGAGTTGTTTGGGGTGGGGGGCGCCGAACCGGATAATTTCAAATTCTCAAACTGCTAAGAAGCACTGTGGAATGATATAGTACCCTCATTTGTTATATATATATATATATATATATATATTTGCATATTGAGTGTTGGGAGTGATCTGACAAAATATCCGTCTAAAATCATCCAATGTTAAATAGATATGAATTGAAATTATTTAGGGAGGTTTATATATGGATTGAGTTAAATGGTTTATGAAATAGATGTCTAAAATCATCAAATGTTAAATAGATATGGATTGAAATTATTTAGAGATATTTATAAATGGATTGAGTTAAATATTTTTATTAATTAAGTGGATTTAATTGGATGGTTAGTGGTTAAACTAATTAATAAAATAGTTGAACACATATAATTTATATGTGTAGTTGTATATGTATAATCTATAAGTAATTTATGTAATCATCAATTTAGGAGAAAATTAATTTGGCAAAATTAGTATTCATCATGCAATAAGTTGTTGCCACATGGTGTTTTTTTTATAGGTTACGCTATTTTTCTTTTCATTTTCTTCTTATTCTTACATTTTTAAGACTCAAATGCAATCGGAATTATATAATTTTTATATTATTAAATCTGTAACGCTGAGAAAGAAGGGATATATTAATATATTTTTGATAAATGTATAAAAAAATTATGTATGAAATTTAAGGTTGATATCAATTTATTTATCAACCATATAAATTTCAATCTATTTTAATTCCATCCAAAATAGATTCAAATCTATTCATGTTTATCCAAATCCATCATTAATCATCAATTTGTCAGACATAGTGGTGACCTATGATAATGAAGTTGTGACAATAAATTTAAGGATATTGTTTCTCTTTTATGGGAACTATTATTTTCAAGATGGTTCTACAACATAATTTATAAAAATTTAACTGTATGTTTTTGAATTAAGTGATGAGACTTTGTTAGCAAATTTGTATCTTAGGTGTATATTTTATTTTGGAACTAATGTTTTTGTTAATTTTTTTGTTAAATTTGATTATTTGAATGAGAGTCTCTTGTGAAACGAAAAGAGTAACAATTATCAGGAACAAGCTCTAGTTGCCACTAGTGGAACCTGTTATATGCCTAAAAAGCAATCAAGTTGGAGCAGCATGAACAAACTATTAATGGTCGTTGTAGAGGGTGACTGGTACTAGTTCAGGTGGCGTACCTTTTGTTCTATTTTTGGTAATAATTCAGGTGGGGATTCCTGGTATATTTATAAGAATCTTCAATTGTAAGCAATAGATGCGCTTATTAGCTCACTCCTCGGGCGATGGTGCTAACTGTGCTAATATCATCTCAAACAGAGTGTTAGTTATGGGCCGGTGGAAGAAATAACAGGTGGTGGACCATACCAGCCTTTGGTAATTAAGCCCACTTTACCATATCAGCCCATGAGATATTCACGTTAGAGTATCAAATTAACCGTCTGGCAGTTTTGAATCTTGTTCAGCATTGGCAGTCTATGTTCATTGTTTACATGCATATAACCTGAATTCTGGTAATGTACGATATCATATACTCATACAGATGATGCCATCTATAGTTTCGGCTAGCGGCCGGGTCGGGTGCAATAGAAATACATACCATATTCATTATATTGCAAAAAAATTGTAATATTTGTGTTCTTTGAATGTTTCATTAAATATTTTTTTTTTTTTGAAAAATAATATTAACGTAAATGTTTAAACCAATCTTCTACTATTTCTTTAAAACATCTTATCAAACAAAATGAGTCTATAATATCTAGATATCTATTTTTTCCTTCTACATATTAGAATGATCAGACTTCAATATTTGCTCCTATTTTTCTTTCACATATTTTAAAAATTTATTATAATAATTAATATATTTTTTAATAATCTCTCTATTTTAATTTAAATGTATTAATTTTTTGAATATTTTTGATACATAATTTAAGACACTCAAAACACATATTTATGTATCATATTTTAAAAATATTTTTGTATATTAATATGTTATATATTTAATAAATATAATTTATATTTTTAAAATTCGTATTAAATATTATTAAAATATTAAAATATTAAAAAAATATTGTATTTATTGAAATTTGGGAAAAATATAGAACAGATGAATATTTGAATGGGTGATGGGATTGAATGAATTAAAATTTCCCACATGTTGGCACTGACATCGTACAGGAACGGCTTTCCATGCCACTGACATCACAATAACAATAGTATAATCCCAGTAAAAGAAAGCGGCCTGGTCCATTAAACTCTTTCCTCTTATCTGTCTTACGTAGTTACGTTAGATATTTTACCAACAAACCCGTGGAAGGTTGGGCCCACTTCCGCCTAGTAAATTGGGACTTGTCCCAGAACTCAGGGCACCGCGGACTGTTCATTCTCTAGAATTCAAATTAATATTGAAATTATTAAATTTATATTAAATTAAATTAAATTTTTAATTTATGTTTTGATATTAAATTATTTGATCAATTTTGGTATTGGTTCAAAACATATTTTGATTTGAATTTTTGATTCAATTTTATTCTTATTTTTTTTGAATAACTCTGACAGTAATCTAACTATATTTAAAAAAGTTGGTTTAAAAATTAATTTTCTTTTATGAAAAAATTAGAATTGAACATCTATGTTTAAAAACGTAAATTTTTAATGAATTTTTAATTTTAAAATAGGTGAAATTTTATTTTTCGTAACTAATCAGCTCTTAATTAATTAAGTATTCGGCTCCATAATTAACTTTTAAGTAACAATATAGTATGACGAGTATTATTATTTTAAAAGCAACAAGGATATGACGGAAGATCTTAGCTCAATATATGTAATCGATTTTTATTATATGTCCAGCCTGACTTGCCTCGAAAATGATATGTCAACCGCTTGGTAAAAAAAGAAATAGAAAAAAATGGGAAATTAAGTATAATTAATTATGAATGCTATCATAATTTTTAATTTTCTAACTATATTTAAAATAATACTTTAGGAGTCACCTTCAACTCCGGCAGTGAATTTTATTTTTATCGGCGACTAAATTAGAATTCGACAAAAAATACAATAAAAAATTGAATAAAAATGGATGAGACATGTTCACATGTGGTGAGATCGAGAATTGAGAGAGCCAGAGACGATGTCATATAAGAAACAATTCTTTCTATCTTTGATTTTTAGGTTTTTTTTTATATATTTTATAACTGATACTGAACCGAAAAAATTTGAATCGAAAATTAATTTTAAAAATATCAAAACCAAAATTACCGAACTGAAAGTACCGAAACCATGATTCAATTTCGATTCGATAATCAGTTCGTACAAAAAAAAATCAAAATTGTGAACACTCCTACCGTCCTTCGACTCAGGTGCCATCTTTTGGGACTGTTGGATAGATCTTGTGAAATTAAGTTTGTATTTTAAATTTATTATAATAAAATATTTCAATTATAATTATAATTTTAATTTTTAAATATGATTAAGTTTATTAAATATATATTTTAAATTATATTGAAATTTATAATCTCTAAATATAATATCATATGCGATTACCAACGAAGAATAGGAGTCAAATTTCTCTCCATATTCATTTTATTGTAAAATTTATCTCTATACTCATTTCTTTTGTACTCTTAATTTTATTTCAATTATTATTTATAATTACCAATCAATAGTTATAATTAAATATATAATAAATAAATAAATATAAATATAAATATACAAAAATAGAGAAAATGAGTACGAAGTTGTTGACTCAAGAATCGGCGCGTCTAAAGATTTTGAGGCGTAAGTGGACAGTCAATGTAAGAACCCGATATTTTAAATTTTATCTTTTTGAATATTATATTTTGGGGTATCCGACAAAAAGAATGTCAAA
>JAUMHB010075224.1:0-12741 GCA_032359685.1 Pittosporum tobira | reverse complement strand
CAGTTACATTTGACAGTAATTCATATGTCTATGTTCTCATTTACATTCGGTTTGTTGACTTATTAGACTAAGGATAATTTTCTTGTTTCAGTTACCCTTAGTTATGGTGTTCCTTACTGAGCTATTTGAGCTCACTCCTTTTCTTCATATTCCTTTCAGGTGCAGATAACTGATATCGGGGTTATTGGGGGGAGTGAACTAGAGGTCCAGATGTTTAGATGTTCTGCAGCGTAGTATTTGTTTAAAGAATAAGATGTGTAGAGAGAGCTGTATAATATTTATTTGTATTTTCAGCTATATCACTCTTGACTTGTGTATTTGTAAGTATATGATTAATAATAAATTGGCAACTCAAGTCGGGGTGTGGATGCCCAGATTTGGGGGTGTCACATATACTCATAACACTCCCTCTCACTTGCAACTCACAAGTGGATACAAATCAAAGGGGGTCACAATCTCCATAATTAAAGTGGGTCAAATCATAATACACTGGCACTAGATAGTAAGTGTAACATGTAGCTTGACCGAAATTCGAACTCAAGACCTTGAACACCAAGAGCTCTGATACCATCTTAAGTTATCAATTACTCCAGTAGTTGAAGTTGATAGAGAGAGGGCCCAACTACGTATTTATACTCATAACAAAGATTCATTAAATTCATTATAAGCCAAAGTCACAACTTTTACAGAAGATACGCCCATATGAATAAATGAATACTACCACATGAGAGAAAGATGCTAAACTTGCCAGATATAAAATGACAGAGCAAGTTTGAGAGAACTTGAGACATGCTCACTCCATTCATAATTTAGAAATATTTAAGAAAAATGACTGTTTTTAAAGATCATTTTTTGTTTACAGTATTACTCCCAAAAAAGTAGAGAGATAGAGACTTAATTTGGTGGGCAGTAATGGAGAATAAGGCTTAAGTTGAGCGGATGAGCCGTGTGAAAGACGATAAAGAGAGGGGTGAGAAGAATAAAGGGTGAAATAAGAACTTCATAGTTTTGAAACGGCACAAAAAATGGAATAACTATCACTAATTTTAGAATGGAAAGAGCATGATATAATTTTTATGAATTCATTCTATGTAACTTTGCTCATAATAATTTCCAAAGTTATTTAGTTATCATTATTTATTTTATTGAATAGTATTATACTAAACTTCTATATATATATATATATATATATATATATAATTCTTATGGATTCATGCATATGTAAATTTTCTTATCATTATTTATTTAAGTAAATTACACCATAATTAATTAATAATATTACTTGTTTATTTTCAATAATACTATGTTATAATTATTATTTAAAATGCATATTTAGTTATCATTATTTACTTTATTAAATGTTTAGAAAGTCATGTTAATGTAAACTTTTCATCATGATTTGATTAATAAATTTAGTTTCATTTATTAACAATTTAATTTATATTAAAAATAATATTATAGGATATCTACTATTTATAACAATATTTAGTTGTTTATTATTGTTTACTTTATTGAATAATATTATATTACAATTAAAAATTTCATTTTACATTAAAAAAAATTAAATTCGACCCAAAAAAACTTGTAATAAGCTATGGAACTTTTCCAAGATTTTGTAAAAGAAGTTACCTTGAATTGATAGAGATTCATTAAAGTTATTATTAGCTAAAGACAGTGCTTTCAGAGAAGATAATGCCCATATGAATGATGGAATACTCCCATATAAATTATTCTCGCTCAAATCTAGGATCTCCAGATGATGGAAAGATGTCAAACCTATCAAATATCAGAAAATTATTAGTGACACATTAGTCAACTTATTAATATAGTTATAATAAGAACTACTAAGAATAATAAAGGAACAAGCTGTGTTCGGACGCTTAAGTTTGTTGACATTAACCAAAACAATAGTTTCTCTTCGATAGCTTTATACTTTTTTAAAATTTTCTAAATTTATTTATTTATTTATTTTTACAGGGGGTTTGTGGTTATAGTTATAATATCTACCAAGAATCTAAGGGTAACAAAGTTCCATTGATCATGGAGTAAAGAATTTCGGTGTCTCAATTTTAATTATTGGACTAAAACCTTAATTATTGGCATCAAATTGAGATTACAATGACACAAGTAATCATAATTTCTTTTGTTTTTATAAACTTTAAGCCATATCTTCAACCCGATTAATTTTTAACAAATTAGTGTGCACAATTTGTGAGGGTCGTTCTAGCTATATAAGAAATCCGTGATTAATAATAAGATAAATACCTTCTTTGAAAATTTTCTAGATTTTATGGAATGGGTTACTATTTCTTAATCTAAAAAAAGAGATAACAATAACTAGGGATATTATGTAATTGGATGGTATTCAAAAAGGGAATTGGTATTCAAAATATAGGATTCAAGTAGTCAAGTCAAGAAAGAGATTGTTGAATCAAAATAATTTTCTTTAAAGTTATATATATATTTTTATCTGTAACCATAATGGATTGCACATAACCTAGTGATTGAGATAAAAAAAAAATAATAATATATGAACTAAATGCATTTCTATCTAGACAATTTTGATCTGATACTCCCTCCATTAAAAAAAAAATTGAAATTTAAGGCTAACTTATGAAATTTTAAATTTTAAAATTGATGTGATATATTATATGATTAAAAATATCAAATATTTATAGCATTTAAATTTGTATTGACTAAAATTTGATGAATTGAAGTGTTAAAATTTAAGATTTTAAGGTTTGATTTTATGTTAAAAAAAAAAAAAAAAATTGGGAACAAATGGAGTATTCCTTATACTTTACACTAGTATGTGACCCCGTGCAAGCACAGGTTGGTTTTCAAAACTATTAGTTTGTTAATTTATGAATATACTTTTTTTAAAAATATTTTAAACTATGGATATCTATAATAATCCTATTTTAATGTATTTTTATTGAGTGCATGCGCATGCACATACATGTGTGTGTGTGTGTGTGTGTGTGTGTTTTATTGATTTTTTGGTTAGAATTATTTTTGTTTGAAAACTTATATTTGGTTTTGTCTTATACATCAATTCTATAATATAAGAGTATTTTATGAAAAAGTTAAATATTAAAAAATATATATTTATCAATTTGAATCAAAAATTGATATAACTTACTGTTTATATATTATACGCGTGGGGTTTTTTAGTCATTTCATAAAAAGGTTGTATAACTATAAGAGCAAAATAAGTTTAAAAACCATACATAAAAATTACATAATGAGAGATAATTTGACGAGTTTTTAGTGATATTAGAAAAGATAGTTTGGAGAGATCACATAGAGAAAGGGACGTGACAAAAATAATCGAATTCAGAATAAATGTTTGTTCTAGATTTTACTTTGCCCATTTATTTAGAAATAAATAAAAACTTATTTTACTCTTGTATTTGAAATGGAGGGAGTATATTTTATGCTTATATGGGATTTAAAAAATAAAATAAAATAAAAATTATTTATTTCTTCTAGTACTATGTTCAACTTTGACTTGTAATTGTTCATATTGGCTTACTTTTTTCCATGGGTCTTCTGGTCTAGTGCAAATACTACAGTAATAAGGGAAATAATAGTTATAATAATTTTTAAGTGCATATACTAATTAAATTAATAATTTATAATGTATTTAGATGATAAACATATTTTTATTTATATATTTACTGTTTATTGTTATTTATTAAGTTGATTATTATTTTAAAAAATAGTGTTCCCAAGTTCTCTAAAACTAGAAAATTATAATATAAATTTAATAGTGTAAAATTTGGTTACTAATTTTTCTTATATGTGGTAGTTGATGATTTAAAAGATCGGTGTAAGAAATTATTATTATTAGATTAATGAAGAAAATGATGTACTTATTTTTAGTTCATAATAAAAATCAATATATAATATAAATAGACAAACACCAAATTCAATTTGATTTACTTACTAAGTCATAAAATGAGTTAACCGAGTTTTTTTGTTCACTCATCGAGTCGACTTAGTCAATGTACCTACTTTGATTCAATTACCAAATCGACTCAATCTCAATTATCGAGCCGACTCAATCTTATAAATTTAAAAATAAATATAAAATATAAATAGACAAACACTAAGTCCAATTTGATTCACTTACCGAGTTATAAAATGAGTCTATCGAGTCTTTTGGTTCACTCAACAAGTCAACTCAGTCAACGACTCTACATTGGTTTAATTATTGAGTTGACTCAATCTCAATTACCGAGTTGACTCAAACTTACATACTTAAAAATAAATATATAATATAAATAAATAAATATCAAGTTTATTTTGATTCTCTTATTGAGTCATAACATGAGTCAACTGAGTCTTTTTGTTCACTTCCCGAGACATTTTGAAACCATGCAACTCAGTATCTTAATGTACAAGTCCATTATTATATATTTAATTATATTAGCCTCTTCACATTACTCTTATATATATATAATAACTCTGAAACTAAATGTAATTATAAGTTAATGCATTCATGTCGATGGTCTTTTACACAACTTTATTTGTAAAATAATAATAATAATAATAATAATAATAATAATAATAATAATAAAAGGTATATTCTCATTAATAAATTATATGAACAACTTATTTAAATACATACATAAAAAAATATATAACATATTATTTTTAACACATTATAAATATTTATATTTAGCCCAAACAACACTAAACATTCAGACTAGTATGAATCATTCTATATATGTTGTCATAATGGTATTCCCCTGTCCCAATTTAATTATCCTAATTAAGAATTGCACGCCTATTAAAAAAATAAATGGTTTCTCCAAAATATTCTTATTAATCTAAACGAGAATAGTTTAATATATGCAGTGGAATAAGAGATAAAATTTAATAAGAAGAAATGAGTTTTATATTTTTAATATGTTATGTTTTCAATGAGGGAGTTGGCTAATAAAATATGGAAGAGTTGGAAAAATATGACAAAATATAATATATTAGTGACAAGTAAATTGGGATAAACCAAAAAGGAAATTAGGACAAATCAAATGGGATTGAGGGAGTAATAGTTAAAGTTTTGAATGATTTATTGTTTCTCCTATGTGATATGCTAAATTACTACTCCGTCCATTCCTAAATATTTGTCTTTTTAAAGAGAAAAAAGTGTTTTAATTTAATTGTCATTTTCACATTTCAAGATAAAAGTCAAAGTATGATTTTCTTAATTTGGTCTTTCATCTTTACAATAAGTTTTGCTCCAATAAGAGTTTTTCTTTATTTCTCTCTCCTTATCTTTCTAAATATTTCATTAAAACCAATAAAATAATAATTTATTTTCTTAATCCATGTGCATACCTCTAAAACAACAGTTATTTAGGAATAGAGTCAGTATTAAATTATCTAAAATAATAAATATACAGTATAGATTAATATCATAAATTTGATTAAATAATTTTTCTTTTGTGTAATGGTATATATTTAAAAAAATATTTTAGCAAATTCTTATTATTAAAGTAAGACTACAATATTTTTTATTTTATAAAAGTATAAATAGTAATGTGACACTATTAAATTAAAGACAATCTTAGTTGTAATATTCCCTCCGTCTCACTGTAAATATCATATTTTTTTGACTTTTTTTAGCACGGAACTTAAGACATTCGAAAAACACATTTATGTATTATAGTTTAAAAATATTTTGTATATTTAATATATTTATATGTTCTGCTTACTAATACAGTTAATATATTTGAAAAATATATTGTACAATTATGTTTTTTGAGCGTATTAAAACTCGTGCCTAAAATTATATAAAAAAATTAGGACACTTAAATTTGGATGATGTTCATGGTACTATGGCAGAGGTTTTGAATTGGAATATAATTTTTTTATACTAAGAAAATAATTATAAATTAGAATAAATGGGATTGATGGTAGAGGTTTTGAATTGAAATAGAATTCTTATCTATGGTAATAAGATAATTATAAATTAGAATAAATAGAATTTGATTATGGTAGAGATTTTGATTTGAAATTTGTCAAATATACTATTACGTAGAAATAGTAACAGTTAAAAACGCACCTCGTTCAATTTCAGTGAAGCCACTAATATTCTTAGTAGATAAATCCAAACGTCGCAACTTTTGGAAAGGAGCAAAGAGGGAGAGATTCAAGGACCATGAGTTCAATGAGTGAAGCAATACTTGACGAAAAGAGAGCTCCATCACATGCCCAGTGGTCTCATTGCACGTGACATTTTGCCATCGGCAACAATTGCCGTCAATCCAATCAAGTGGAAAAACAAGAGTGCCATTGTAGAACTCTTTGAATTCCAACAGGCCCTTCCTTTCCTCTTCCAGGCAACCTTTGCTTGCAGCAATGATCACATTATTATTAACCAAAATAACAGCAAACACCCACAAAGCAAATTTGCTCTTCGATAGTGGTAGCCACTCCATTTTGTTTTCTTTCGAAATTTGCTTTCTTTGCGTGCGCGGTGTAGCCTTCCCCCCATCTCTTCTTTAAGTAGGCCAACACTACTTGATTGACTTTGACTTAATCAAGTCTTCCATCCTCACACTTTCACATCGGCTAACTACTCTCTTAATTTGGGTGATCCACCATGTCAAACCATTCCCAACAGGATTTTAATTTGGACAACTTGCTTGAAATTGACCTAATGGATCGATGGGAGATGATAATGATTGTTCGATTTTAATTGATAGATTTCTTCCTTTTACCCATTTTAATATCTCCAATCTCTTTTCTGCTTGAAACCAAAACATAAAATGAGTTTTCTGCTTATGCAATCCAACTCTCTCTGGTTTTCCAAGATTTCCATGTTACGACATTTTTATCTTTGACAAAACGGCAAAAATACTAAAATGGTCTATGTAGGAATCATTTTAATCATATTTTTCAAATTAGTGTGTCAAACTTGTTGTTATGAAACGAAAAAATGTTAATAAAAATTACTTCTATCTTACTTTATCTTAGGTCACATAATAAACATTATACCATACCATATTAGTAAGTCTCACCCGCTAATTTGAAAAATAAGACTAAAATAACCCTCATGACATAGGTCCTGTTTGGCACATTTATAGTTTATTTGTTAACTAAAAAAAGTATGATCTATAATAAAAAAAAATTATTGACCAGTTTTTTTTAAATAAGTTAAAAATATTGTTGTCCTCAACTATAAATTTTTTTAAATTAGCTAAAAAAAATAATTTATTTTTAAAAATAAACTATAATCTAATGTAATGAGTTGTATCAAACAGTGTCATAGTACAAGGATCTTATTAATAAAAAGAAAGAGTACAAGGAGTAAAATGAAAAACCTGCCTTTGGTTGGTTTCAGGTAGAAATATCCAACGGGCTGAGTCAGGCTTAGTTTTTGAAGTGGGTCGGCCATGTTATGGTGTGTCTCAGGTTGGGTCCCAGAAAGAGAGGTTGGACGTCGAGAGGTTGTTCATAAGAAAATAATACATACAATTGATACTTGACTTAATCAAGTCAGTCCACAGTGTAAACCTCCATTTATTAGTTTATTTATTTTTGGTATTTGTTTCATTCGTTCTCCATTGTATTTATTTTTTCATTTTTATAGATTTTAGTTTTGTTTGTTATATTTTTTGTTTAATTCTTTTATAAAAAAAGGAAAATAAAAAAACACTTCCTGATCAGTATACCATGATTCAAAAATGTTTATGAAGGTGTTCTTATTGTTTGATTTTTATTTGATTTCTTGGTTTATGTTTCATTTGTTCAATTGTATTTATATTTTGTATTTATTTTTTTATTTCTATATATTTTTATTTTACACAAATTTTTTAATTCTTTTAAAAACACTGAAAAAAAATTTACTTTATTATAATTAAAAAATGTCTACTGTTCTATGGGACCCATAGCAGAAAATAATACAGAGTATATTTTAAATTCACTCTTCTGGTTGCCTGCAGGTAGCTTATTTTTGGACGTGAGCTCCACTCGGAAGAAAAGATGTTTTAGAATATCATGAAACTGTACACAATCCTCTTAAAAGTGACTCGAGTTGGTAAAAGTTGTCATGGGTTCTTAGGCATACTAGTGAAATGGAATTAAAAGAAGAAAAAAAAAAAGAAAAAGAGAAGCACCATATCATAATCGAAAATCCATGATCAAGAAACTCTGGACCCAACAGAGCTGTAAATTTGTTCCAAGATACAAAAATAAATTATTTTAAAAGTTTTTATTTTTATTAATTTAAAAAAAATTATAAATTAATTATAATAATATTCTTAATTTATTTTAAAAAATTATTTAATAAATATTTTTTTAATTTATAATTTATTTTAATTAACAAAAATAAACCAAATTCGCAAACCTCTGAAGATCCCTCTCCTAGTTATGCATTGTTCTTGCTGCCGTCTTGTTAGCCAAAGCAAAAATAAAATTATCCATTGCATCATCATTCGTGCAAAACCTCAAAGCTAATTTCATTCCTACATGGCACAACCAAGTTATACAACCTCTAAGACAAATCATGCCCTTCTTTCAGAAACCAAAGCGAGTCTTCGTCGTCTCCTACACCTAACAATAATATTACGGAATTTATTCTCGAATGCCAATTTAAAAATTATAGGAGGTTACTGAATGTGACACCCAAAAATTTAGAAAATAAGAAATTACAGAAATTTATTTTCTTGGGATTTTATGCAAGGATTATATGAAAAGATTCTTTAGGAAGTTGAATTTTATTTGGAATTAGAAATTTATAAATGACGATATTTTAAATATTAATTGATGACATTTTATATTTAAGGATATTTGGTGCATGGAGAAAAAGAGCTATGGAACACATGGACCAAGTGGTGAATAAAAACCCTACAAATCAAGTATAACCTTGGAGCAAAGTAAGTTTGTTGTGGCGAAAAAATAGAATAGAACAACGAGATTCAAGGTGATTTAGGACAAGAAGAATCAAGGAGCACCAAGGATCAAGCCATGGTTGATGACCAAAGTATATATTTCTAAACCCTAACTCAAGGTTATGGATGATTTATAATTGATATATTTATGCATGCGTGATTAGTAATTATTAGATGTATGGATTGCATGGAGGAGGATGGAATAATCATGTTGGTGTTTGATGTTGTGGGGTTTGTTTGGGAAAGGGATTATCATTTAACATGCTTAGTTAAAGATTCATAAATGATAAGACAATTTTAATACTTATATTTTGATGGATTTTCCTCTTTATTTTTTGGAATTTGCTCAGTTAATTCACTCAAAACTGAATGTATATGTTATATTTTTAGTTTGAATTACTACTCCATGTTAAAATTGTATTTTACAGGTTTTTGGACCTATTTAGAGGTTATTTTGAACTAAAAATGGACAAGGGACAAATCCTGGCTGAAGTAGGACAAAGCTGGAGCAAAAGGGAACAAATTGGCAAATTCTAGCAGCACTCACGAGCAGGCCACGATTTTAATACTTATCTTTTGATGGATTTTCCTTTTGATTTTTTGGAATTTGCTCAGTTGATTCACTCAAAACTAAATGTATATGTTCTATTTTTAGTTTGGATTACTTCTCCTTGTTATGATTGTATTTTGATGGTTTTTGGACCAATTTAAAGGCTATTTTGAGCTAAAAATGGACAATGGACGAATCCTATCTGAAGTAAGATAAAGCTAGAGCAAAAGGAAGCAAATTGCAAATTCCAACAGCACTCACGGGCTAGCCGTGAGCTTGCTCATGGTCATGAGCCGTGTTCGCACAAGTTTTCTGATTTTTGACTATTTTTGAGTTTGGAGGACACAATATGGACTTTTTAAAACATATTTTTACATTGAACTGGAGTGTGTAACCTATCATATAAATATAAAGACACCCATATGTAATTTTATCGGTTGTTAGTTTTCAATAGGTTCCAAAAAAGCTTAGTGCAGCTTTGTAAAGACAATTCCCGATGGAAGGTTTTTCAACGAAAGGCGAAAGTTTTATCATTTGGGTGACTTATGAGTTTGAATTTATGTATCTTTTATCTTTCTTTCTTTGGTTTAAATATGTTCTAAAGTCTTCTGTACTAATATTAGATAAAACTCACCCATGAATAGTTAAAGTTTTTTTATTTTTATCATGTGTTATTGTGAACTTATATTGTTGTGAATTGCGTATCACGGTTTTAATGCCTCTAAATACCTAATTATTATTTAAATAATTAATTGTCACATGGTTTAAGGACCTAGAGGTGAAGACTAGTGAGTGCAAATTGTTATATAATCATAAATTAAACTTTGCTAGAGATAGTTCAAGGTGGTTTATGTGGTTTCGGTTGTAATTACACCATAGGTTACTGAATCCGGAAAATTTCAAAGAACGTAATACTTTTCAATATATTTAAATTTTACATAGAGTCTGCGGAACTGGTACTTAGATTAGGGTTGCTATAACTAGAGATAGGGTAACATCTAAAATTGGAAAATTCTACTGTTATAATAAATAAATTCCAAGACTTGCATTTAATTTGATTAGCTTTGATTATGAATGGATAGGAGAAGTCGAAATCTTAGTACTACTTTCTTTCATTGATAAAATTCTAATTTAATTAGCATTATTTAGTAGTTAATTGAGTAGATTAATCAATATAAAAATCAAAGCTTTATATTTTGTTAGATAAGAAAAAGAATATCTTCATTGGTATATAATTGGAATTCAATCCTCGCGGGATCGATACATATATACTATAACTTGATTGTGTACACTTGTACATCACGACCAATAAACTCATGTTGCGTGTGTTAAAGGGCTTAAAGTAGAGTAATGAAACAATGGATTAGAGATTTGGTGATTTTATAAGTTGGTTAGTTAAAGTGATAAACCATGCATGCTAAAATTTTGGAAATTTGAAAACTACAGTAGCTTCCTGTAGAAACAGAGAAATCTAGAATTTTGGTCAACTTTAAAAATCTATGGAAAATAATCTATTTATCAAAAATTCACAAAGTTTTTTCTGGGAATATTTGGACAAATTTAAAGTATATATAAAAAGTTTTAGCTTTTTTGGAGGTATTTTGTTATTTTTATAAAATGTCGAAATTACACTACAGTAAACTCATTACAGAGAAAATTGTTTTAGAACTTTACCCAAATTGCAAAGTCATAACTTCTTCAATAGTAATCGGAATTTAGTCGTTCTTGAGTCTATATGAAACTCTGGAAGTGTAAGTTTTGAAAAAAATAATTTTATTAATAATAGGTACATGAAACAAAAGTTATCTGTATTTGAACGCTACTGACTCAGTAAAACTGGAATTGTGACTTAATTGAATTAAGTCATGGAAAGATTGTAATGCTTTAGGGTCCATTAAATAACTAGTATAAGACCATTTATGAATATAAAAATTTATTTAAGGCTAGAGAGGACTCTAAGATTAAGTTGGATTGTAAACAGAGCAAGCCGAACGTAAACGGAGTAAACCGAGTGAAACGGGGTTAATGGAGACAAAGACTAGCAACAAACACATTTGGGAGTAAGTGTAAGCGAGGTAAAGACAAGTACATCTTTTTCTCCCTATTTTACATATAGTTTTATTGCTTCACTAGACATGGTATTGACTGTCATGAATGCATGAGTTGTTTCCTTGTGCATATAAGATTGTATTTAGTTTTGGCAAATGTTTTGAAAAGTATTTGATTTATGCATGCTTATGAAATAAAAATTAATAATAACCATGGGAGGTTCAGTCTACAAAATATACTGGGTGAATGTAATATTATGTGGGTTCAATCTATGAAACAGACTGGGCGAATGAGAAATAAAACATAAAATGAGAAATTTTGAAATCAAATGCTTTGTATTTATTTTCAAGAAATGGTTTTATCTTGAAATGTTTTGATAAATAATTCTGTATTTTAGCGTTGAGAGGGGATGTGATTATTGAGCATTATTTGCTTACCCTTACTATGATTTAATTATTTTTGCAGTTCGTTAAGATTGGGAACGAAGTGTCGAGAGATATTGGACGAGGCGTGTAGTGGAGGATTTGTCTAGCCTGAGGGGGAAGAAGATTTGGAGCGAGTTGTTGGATTTAAATATTGTAATACTCCATATTTATGTATTTTGTGTTCATTATCCGCTACATCGCAACGGACCAAGGATGAAATATACACCTTGGAAGAGATTAATTAATAATATGTATTTTTGACACTCAATTTAAGTGAATAGTGATTGAACGGGGACCAAGACATTACACTAAAATTCAAAATAATACGGAGTATTATGTTTAACATATAATTGATTCTACAAAAGGACGGACAAATAAGGCCTATTTTGTATTTAAAAAGTAAATTATATTTATATAGTATTAGTGTATGTGATATGTGGTGATTAGTATTCAACATGTGTTATATTGGTTGGCTATGATGCTGCTCTTACTAGTTTTTTAAAGTCTTAGTTAGTGCTTTTGCTCTTAGGTTCTCTTATAATTTACTAATAGTATTCAACAAATGAGTTAAGGATTAATTTTGTTTTTATGTTTACAATATTGCATGGGAACATTGTGCATGATAACAATAGAAAAGGAATTATACTTTTGAAACACTTTTTTATAAAAAATGTGACAATTTTTATAGAATGAATAGATTGTTGGAATTTACAAAGTTGAAAAGGCATGGCCAAATAACACATTGGTTGGATGCAGAAAGAATAAATGAAGAGGTGCATCTCTTCATGGCCAAAGGACACAACTCCTTTTATTT
>JAUMHB010075213.1:0-12743 GCA_032359685.1 Pittosporum tobira | reverse complement strand
AGAGAGAGAGAGAGAGAGAGAGATCTTTTGCCCATCTAAGCTCTTCAATATCTTCTCTCTATTATAAAATTACAAGAGGAGAGTCCCTGATGGAATTGTCATGAAACTTCATATGAGCGATAAATAAATACCCATTGCTATTCCAACCTCTATCCCCCTCCTCCCAACCCACTGCTAGAAGTAATCAAGTATTAGAATTAGCAAGGTGGCTGACAGGCTGTCACTGTAAGTGTCTTAGCTTTTTATATAAGCTGTAATCATGTTTTCATTTTGAATCGATATAGCCTCTCTCTCTCTTTCATCATATTTTCTTTTGTTAAGTCCCTCGTTCATCATTTCTTCTCTCCACAACACTGCTATAGCAGCTATTGCTAACACATTAACAGCAACAAAGGAAAAATAACACTTTAATAGTTTCATGCAACATTCAATCGAGGAACTTAAAAGGTAGATTGTGATTGTGAGTAGGTTGACTTGCAAACTTTAAGATGAAATTTATATATTAACTAGGAAGAATAAAGGAGAATACTTACTCGGTAAAGCCTTCATGAACTGTTCCAAATGACCCACTACCTAGAAAGTCGCCCTTCTGCCAAGACTTGATACCACTAGGTGAAACAGAATACATAGGTTCCCTTAGCGTGTTATAGGAATCATTGCCATTGTCATAGTCTGATATATCTGAAGAAGATTCTGAAAAAGCAGTAGAATCACTTAACCTTGCCCCATTTATCTCTTGTTTCATAACAATTTCCTCATTAACATCCTCGTTTTCTCGAACATCGTCAACAGCTACTTTTTCTGGCCACCCCAAATCTTCATCATCACAAGGGCCAAAGGACCTGCAGAGTTCCCAAGTCGATCTCATATCATCCACTAACAAATGCGACATCACTGGCGGTGGAGCAAGTACTGGCGGCGGCCGAATGCCCTTAATTCCAAGTTCTCTACCTCTAGACCATTTCACACTAATTTCATCACCAACCCTATCTTTAACTGCATCCTTAGTCAAATCCCCATTTCCCTCATAAACCCTAACCCTAGCTTCAGAGTCAGCTAAATTGCGATCATCTTCGACCTTGACCTCATCATTAACCTTAACCTTAGCTTTAAGCCTCACCGATAAACTATTAGAAGTCGATTCTTTAGGCGAATTGTAATGGTCCCGAAACCTAGAGCTCGGAAAATTACCAGAAGGAGAGCTGGATTTTCGAGCCTGCCAAGCCGCAGCCGGAATCGCGAAATCTTCCGGACCGGAAAGCCCTAATGAGCGGCAAATTATATCGAATTCGCCTGCATTTCCCTCAATTCGGAAACTAGTCCGATTGGTAAGCGGCAAAATATCAAGCGATCGAGTTCGTTGAGCTGAATGATCATCAAATGAAGAAGATAATGATGTAGACGAGATCGACGCGTCATAATCGACGTTTTTCAGTGCGTTTCGTCGCTCCAACCTCGGCCTCTGCGGCTTCCGCTTCGTGCTCATCACTTAATGACATATACAGATAAAGATTAAACTTTTATCTTTCTGCTTGTTCAGAGGAGTCGTCTTCTAGCTTTTCTAGGGTTTTGATTTTGATTTGATTTTCTACATCTGAAAGTACGATGCGTTCTGGTCGTTTGAGTTGAAAAGTATTAGCTGTAGCGCGGAAGAAGACGAGATAATACTGCTCCAAGTGAGTAAAATATAAAAATATATAAATTAAGAAAATTATTTTTTTTTAATAAAATTATTTTAATAAATATATTTTATAATAATAATTATTATTAATATAAAATAAATTTAAAAATAATAAATTAAATTATTTTTTAAAATAATAAAAAAATATTTAAACTCATTTTTTTGGTGGGCAAAGGAGACAGTATGAGATGGAAAAAGCGGGACACGGTGCCACGCGGAGGAAGACTTTGTGAGGATCTACCAATTGAGTTCCAAAGACCAGCAGCCATTTTATAACAAAAATATAAAATAAAATAATTTGAACCATATAGTTTGATCCAAATGAAGTTTGCACTCTGATCTTTGAAAATTCAAAGAATCGCCCCATGATTTGTCTCAACAAATTAAATGCATCATATTTTGATTTTCTGGTTAAATTTTACCTGAAAGATGAACGTTAATGGTAAAATATCGAAATTCACAAACAAGAAAAACAAGTTTGGGCTAAAATACGTCAATTTTTCTGCTAAAAATAACTTAAAAATGAATGTGAAATGCAAATAATTTGTGTGTGAAGTTTAATTAGAAATTTTTTCTCAAAGGTCTCCACTCGTATGAGAATGAGCTGAAATTTGAAAATATAAAATTAACTTTTGTGAAAATAACATTTCTCAGCAATAATTATCTATTATTTGGCAAAAATAGCACAAGATTATACATAATAATATTTTTGGAAACAATTTGACCAATTAACTAGGTATACACATTTTCTATATTTATTACGACACATTAATAGAACAATAGTAATTTTTGAAAATTGATATTTTCATAAGATAAGTTAAAATTTTAATAAATATATCTCATTTTAAAGCTATATAAAACTTGTTAGTTAAGCATCAAAAATAATAAATTTATGAAAATGTCAATTTTCAGGTTTTCTTTACAAAATAATAAATGATACTCAGTATTATCTTTGTTTCAAAATATATGAAAAATAAATTTTTATTTTATTCTATAAATTATAGGAACAAAATACTTTTTTGATTGAACTTATTTCTTTAACCATCTCTTCCTCTAACGTATATTTCTCCAATATCCTCCTAATATCTCTCTAAATTTATGAAAATATATTTCAAAATGTAATATTTGTACACAATGTTCATTTGAAATGTCATAAATTGAATATAAATAAAAATTCATGTAGATTATCCATAGGTAGACATGTACAAAAAAATTGGTCTGATAGGTTTTGCTCTACGCTCGTTAAGATCGATTTTTATTTGATAAATATCAGACTGCTCTTTTGGCTTTAGCGACTGGGTTTGACCTAATTATGTACCAAAAAGTGAGGCATAGTGAAGATTATTGGTCAAAGCGAGTCCTAGACCGATCTCAACAATTCTAAATTTTTAAATTATATATTTTTTTACAATTTATAAGATTATTTAAATTTATTTTTTTTCCATATACTCCAACTTTCAGAATATTTTTATTAAGTTAGTAATTAATATTATATTTTTATTAAGTTAAGTTAAAATAGTTATTTTATATAATTAGTTACATGGTTATGTTATATAGTTATTTCATAGTTAATGATTTTATATAGTTATTTATTTTATGTAATTAGTAATTTATATAGTAATATACTTATTTTTATAATACTTAATAATTTTTATAAAAAAAATATTAAAATAAAAAAATAATTTTTATAATACTTGATAATTTACGCAAGCTTTTCATATGACTTTTAAGATCGGCCTGAGCTCAGTCTAGTCTTTAATCCGGATTAGTCCAGAAATAGTTTTTCTCCTAATATGACAATATGTTGAATCTTTTTGGTCTTTTAAAAAATTAATTCCGATCCTAATCGATCGGACTTTGACTAAACTAAGCTCAATGCAGGCATCGGTCCTCGATTTTTTTTTGCATTTCTACGTACCTACAAGTAATGGGGTGTAGTAATTTTTAACTCAAATTCATAAATATATATATTTTAATAAAATATTCTTATATTTTAAAATAGAGAGAATATAATATAATATAATAATTTTATAATTGCTTCTTTCAAATTTTTATTTAAAAAAAAAGATTTCTTCACAAAGTTTACAATTGTTCTGCACGGCGCAATATAGCGGGTAAATTTCTTTGTAGTTATTTCTCTCCGAAACTCTCCCAATGCAAACAGACCGCCTCCACCCTAACTCCCTGAACTCTTCGCTGTCCCAGAAACAAAGTCCCTTTTATTTATAAACTACCTTGCTTGCACTTCTTGGCATTGGAAACGCCGGTATAAAGTTTGCTTCTTTATCTCTCTTGAGCTTTCTTTAATTCCGGGTTTAGTCAGTTTTATCTTGATTATAATTTTGACTTTGCATGCGGGCATCAATTCGGGTACCAATCGATTTATAGGTTTTGATATTGATAAGTCCTGTTTAATTTTTTGTGGGTATCAACTGTCAATTGGGTTTTCAACTGACATGAGGGTCTTCTCATGGGTTTAAGTCCTTAATTTTGGGACTTCACTTAGTTATTTGTTCTCAATGATAAAGGTTGTCCCCAATTGACTTTACAGTATATATTGTACAGAGTGAATAAGCTTAGTTACTGTCAAAGGACAGTTTGGATTCTTTCATTGGATAGTTGGTATTCAAGGAATAGGTTTTGGTAATCTTAATTGTGGACATTAATTACATTGTTAAATTTGGAAGTGTGAACTTGAGCAGAAATAAACAACGCTTGGATTGATTCATCCGAGAATTTTGTGGAAACCCAAGGAATATTTAGCATTAATACACTGGATAAGAGTTGGTTTTTTCCCTTTGAAAAGATCATGTTTGGTACTAGTTATGGGAAAAAGTGAGCCTGCTTTAATACCAGAGTGGTTGAAGAGCAGTGGAAGTGTGACCGGTGGTGTCAGTGTGAACCACCAATATACGTCATCGTCATTGCCCCCAGGTAAAATCAACAGTCTTTATATCGCCAAGTCTTTTGTGTAATTAGACTGCTTGTTGAATTTAATTTAATTCTCTGACAATGTTGTTATTGTTAATTTCTTATAGATGACCATGCTACATTAAGGCCTGCAAGAAATGAGTTTGGTTTGAACATTAGTGATCAAGATTTAGTACGCACATCCATTTCTGATCGAACAACATCCTCTTATTTCCGTCAGAGTTTTAATAGTAATGGTTCTTCTCACTTGAGGTCTTACGGTAGTTTTGGTTCCTCTCACTTGAGGTCTTATGGTAGTTTTGGTAGGACCAATCGTGATAGGGACTGGGATAAAGATGTATATGATTACCGTGATAAAGAGAAGCCAGTTTTCGGTAACAATAGGCATCGGAACTATTTGGATCCGATAGAGAGCATTTTGCCGAGTAGGTTCGAGAAGGATAGTTTAAGGCGTACGCAGTCGACCCTATCTGGGGAACGTCGTGATACATTGCCTAGAAAAGTACCAGCTGATTTGAGCAATGACAGAACAAACAACCACAACAATGGCAATACCTGGCTTGCTGGGAGCAGTCCCATTAGGACTGTAAACAAAGCTTCATTTGACAGGGACTTTCCATCTCTTGGAGTTGAAGACAGGCAAAAAACTGTGGAGATAGGAAGAGTCCCATCTCCTGGACTGAATATGGCCATTCAAAATTTACCAGTTGGTTCTTCTGCTCTGATTGGTGATGGTGGTTGGACATCGGCACTTGCAGAGGTACCCGTGGTGGTTGAAAGCGATGGCACCAGTTACTCATTTGTTCCTCCAAATTCAGCTTCTGTGGCATCGATCTTGACAAATGGTCTCAGTATGGCTGAATCTTTGGCTCAGGGCCCTCCTCGTGTTCAGGATACTCTCCAGGTAGTTTGGTTGAATTTTCATTCTTCAACACGAGTTTATGTATATATGCTTACATGATTTGTTTGTTTTATGATAGTTGTCTGTTGAAACTCAGAGGCTTGAAGAACTGGCTATTAAACAATCCAGGCAATTAATTCCCATGACACCTTCCATGCCTAAAGCTTTGGTAAGAGTTTTGTTCACTTCACTTTGATTATATGGTTCCCAATAGCATGGCGATCTATAAATTATGGTTTTTGGCTGGTAACGTTTCTCGTTTTTGATCCCCCTTCACTTTAAGGTTCGTCTCTGAAGTTTTATTTGATAGCGTTATGATTAATACGGAAGACATAGGAATTTGTAGTTTTGAGATTTAGCTGTCCTGAATTGTAGAGCCAGTTAAGACTCATTAACAATAGAAAATCCTTTGGATAGTGCATGTGCAATAAGTCTGCTTATTAATGAAACTCAATGATGTGTAAAACGTAGAGTAAATATGTATTATTATTACAGTATTCTAAAAATCCTTATAGGCCTCCAATTAGGCCCTAGGCGATCCTCTATTACCTCAATAGATCTGCGTGTATGCCCCCCAGCAGAAGTAGTCCTCTACCGCTTCGAAGCCCAGGCGCTAGGTGCCCATTCGGATGCCTAAGTCCACCTAGTGATTTGTAGAACACTCAGTATTTTTTCCTATTTAGAAATGGTTATTGGTTGTGTGATCCTTTTGCGTAATTCCGTAGAGGTCCCATCAAGCTATGTTTTAGTGTTATATAACTTAAACCTCATAGTTGGAGAGTACTTCCTGGATTATTCTATGTTGTCTTGTGAATTTGTCAGACACATCTATCCGAATATGGCTTATTGTTTTAATTTTTGTCCCAGGCGTTAAATGCTTCAGAGAAACTAAAACCTAAAGTTGGCCAGCAACAGAATCGGACATCTCATCTTATTAATCACTATCCGCGTGGGACACCCATGAAGTCTGATATTTCGAAGACATCTAGCTTGGGAAAGCTACAAGTTCTCAAACCAGCAAGAGATAGGAGCAGCCTCTCTTATGCTGCAAAGGATAGCTTGAGCCCAACAAGTAGTAGTAGTAAAGTAGCAAATAACCCGTTTGCTGCTGCTCCTCCATCAGCTGCCAGCTCTGCTTCCTTGAGGAGTCCAGTCGATAGTCCAATCCTTGCTAGTGCAGAGTGTAATCCTGGGGCCGCAACATTGGGCCCCAGAATATTAGAGAAGAGACCTACATCTCAATCTAAGAGCCGAAATGACTTTTTCAATCTTGTGAGGAGGAAATCTATGACAAACGCCTCTTCTGTCGGGTCACCATCTGTTCTGGATAAGCCTAGTGAAAATGAAGTGATTAACAGTCTTATTCCTCAAGATAGAGATTCGCCATTGGTTGACAGGTCCGATGGCGCCGAGTTGAGTCGGAGTATGGGTGATTTAATCCGCAATGGCCATGACTGTGATGGGCCTCAGAAATCTTATGAGAATGGAGAGAGACATACAAGCTCTGATGTGATTCTTTATTCAGAGGAGGAAGAGGCTGTGTTTTTACGTTCACTTGGGTGGGATGAAAATGCTGGAGAGGATGGACTTACAGAGGAAGAGATCAGTTCATTCTACAGGGATGCTAGTAAGGTAGCAGATTTATAAAAAACTCGATCATTCGAATATGTCTGATATAAAGTGTTTTGATTATATTAGCAATGGTTAAGCAATATCCTTGCAATAAATTTTGGGAAGTGATATTTGCACCCAGTTTCTCCACTTTCACTTCATCTTATTTTCTAAGGATAAAAAATTGACATAATGCCCAATATATGACTTTTAATACTATATATTCTTTGAGATTTTTACAATTTTTGGCCCGAAAAAAGTTTGATGGAAGGAAATGGAGAAACTTGGAGTGCAAATATCACTTCCTTTAATGCTTGGTGTTATTAAAATTGTCTGTTGAGGATTTTGGTTGGTTTTTTTGCAGTACATCACAGTTAAGTTGTTGTTGGTTTTCTTTTTTATTATTATTATTATTATTATTTATTATTTATTATTTATCTATTAATTTTTTTTTTTTTGCAGTACATCAATTCTGGGCTATCCGCAAAAGGTTTTCAAGGAACTAACCCGGAGTTTCTTGTGCCTGTCAACTTGCAAATGGGAAGCAACGCTGGTGTTTTGTCTGGGGTGATCTCGTCTGATTCAAAGCTGGATTCTTGATGTACTGATCGTCTTGCACCGGGTTTGACCAATTTTCAACTTGAACATGGGACGTCTTCTTTTTCAATTTTTTAAAATTATGTTAATATTGAGATGGGGATCTGTGGAGTCAAGAATGCATCAAAAGAAGAGAAACGGTCAGAATATGAAATCCTTCTAGTATGAAGGAAGTGAATAGGAATAAGTTAGAGATGACCGCTCAGGCACCAACCACATGTCTCGTGATTTAAGCGCCTTCTGCTTGACTTGTAGAGCTATATGAGGCTAAAGGTTAGATGAGTAGGATTAGGGACATTAATCTGGATATTTGTCAGTTTTACGGTTTTTGGGAGGGGGACGATCTTAAACAAATACAATATGCTTTTAGTGTTATTGTTTTGCTTTATTTATAGCATCTTTTTTGCAGGCCCTAGGATATTTTCACAGGTGTTATCATCATTGGGTGGGTATGGGTAGGGGTAGGGGTGTTAAACAAGCTCGAGCTAGTCGAGCTTGAGCTTTTCTTGACTTGTTAAGGTAAATGGGTTTTTTTTCCCTCAAGCTTGACCTCCGTTGGTTTTGCTAAACAGTTTTTTTTTAACAATCTTTAATGAGCCGATCTCGAGCTTTATCATAGAGAATTGAGATATCTAATGTTATTGAGTCTTAACTAGCCAAGTTTGTTGAGCTTGACACATTTAGTTAGCGAGTACTCTATCGATCTCGAGCTCGGTTTGCGCAACACAGCTACTGGTCAATTCATTATTCCATCTTGAAATAAGATAAACGTACAAGCTTCACCATCTAGAGCATGATCTTGTTGCCGAGTGCTCTATGACGGATCATTGTCCTTCATGCTATTGCAATTTTGTAGGTGGAAAATCCACCTACAAAAGCTAATATAGTGCCTGTTTGATAATTTTTTTTGAAAGTGATTATAACTTTTTAAAAGTTATAATAATTTTAGAGTTCTGTTTGTTTTAGTTTATTCAATAAGTTGTTTTTAAATTGTCTAAATTGCTAAAATACATAATAATCACTTTTAAAAAATTAAGTTTTAGAAATTTATTCAATAATATGTTTTAAAAAAATTATACCAAACAAAACTAACAACTTATTCAATAATTTGATTTTTAAATAATTTATAATATATTTTCAAATAATTTGTACCAAACTAATCCATAATAACTCTGTTTTAAACACATTTACAAAATTTGTAAATTTTAAATATTTCCCAAGTATTTATTGGTCCTTGATTGCCTCAAACATCTAATGTTTTTGAGGAAATGAAGCTTTGTAGGTGGATGGGGTTCCCTCTTGTACAGAATAAATCCCATCTTTTCACCTTATTGCGCGAATCTCATCGATCACCTGCTCTAATTCATTGTAGCAAGGTGCCACCCTTTATTATGTTACTATGAAAGGAATCCGAAAATCAAACGTTAAACAAGTTAATATTTAATTATCACACTAAACTCGATTTTCTTTGAAATATAAAGACTGATAAAATTAAAGATAATACTTCCATCGTTTTTAAAATAAAGTTACAACTATCAAAAATTTATAAAATTAAAAAAATTTAGTTCACTCAAAATTTGAATAACCTCATATAAGTATTTTTTTTATATATAAATAATTAAATGCAAACTATATGATTTCATTGATATATGTTGTGACATATTTTTTTTTAAACTTGTGATTTTATTTTTGAAACGAAGGGAGTACGTTAGAAAAATAGTCAAATAGTCAAATTGACGACCTACGCAGTTTAAGTATATAATTTGAGATTGAAAATTTAATTGAATATGATTTAATCAAAATGACCTTCTTAAAATGTATAATTTCATTTTATCGTAAAATTTCTCGAAAATAAAATTACAAAATTCCATGATAAAGTGAATTATATACTTATTCAACGATAACAATCTAACCTGACATCAAAAATCTTTTTAGTGTCAAAAAGACTTACTCTAGAAAGAAATGTATGTTTTTATAAAATAAATACTGAAGTCATGATAAATATATCACAATATATTTAATAAAATTAATATTTTTAACAAAATAATATTATTTTTATATTTTATTTTCTTATTTTTCTTACAAAACAATATTGTTTTAACGTATGATACAATCTATTTTACACTATAATATATTATGCAAGATATATCACACTATATTTACATTTTTTCTAAAAAATGTTAACTATTTAGGTTTATACATGGAATATGTAGATTTATTTTCAATATTCACAAATTTTTATAAAAAGTAACTTTTTTGTAGATTTAATTACCTATTTTCAATATTCACAAATGATAAAAGTCATTTTTTTTTTCATTTTTTTGTGTGCATTGAGTATATATATATATATACCGTAGACACAGTTTTTAGTTTTTACCCACGTAGAAACGAGCACAACCACCGAACGGGCGGAGTCACAAAGCTAATTGAAATTACGAAGAGCTAGCAAGGGTTTTGGCTAACGTGAGCTTAGGTTTAGGTTTCGGGTTGAAGAAAGAATGGGCAGCGCCGTAGTAGAGAAGACTGAAGAAGAGCTCCGCAAAGAGATCGATGAACTCAATCGCCAGAAGTGGCAGGTCCTTACACATCTGTATCTATATATGTATATATATATGTGCACACATATGTTTGTGCCCTAATTGTTCGATTAATTGTCCGATTGACAGATAACTGAGCGCCTCCGTGACCCTAGGGGTCTTCGCCGCGGCGGCACGTCGGGCGCTGGCCCTCGGAATTTCAACGCCAATGCCAACAATCGTCAGCGTGGCTTTGTTAGACCCAATTTCTCTCCTCTCCATGTATACTCTCTGTGTTCCCACATTAGAGATGCTCTTTGATGCAGGACAGAGTTCCTATCACACTTCGACTTTTTTGAGTTAATTTACTAAATTCTGAAATTCAAAATCCATATGGTTTGGTTTAATTGTTGAAAACAACAATTAGGACTCTCTCTGTATTAAAATTTTAATCTGAGATACATTTTACTTGTTTGTACATTTCGAGATTAGATGGTCTTTTAATTTTATAATCCAAAGTAAGTTCATACTATGCCATTTGCTTATATAATAGGTTGATTGTGTACTACTACTTCTATCATGTCCCCACTACTACATACATTACAAGATATTGTTAGATATGTGTTGGGAAAAATAATGCTATCTCTCATTATGGAACGTTGGAAGTAGTACTTTTTAGTTAGCTTAAAGTAGCTAAAACCAAGTAAATTCGTATCAATTATGAATTTTAGTACTATTTCTCAAATGCAATCTAAGTCGATGTGTATCTCTAATTTTGGGATGGAGGCAATACATATCGATATGTCCACATGTCTGTATATGTATTGCTAGTTGTAATTGAGTTAGTTATATACTATAGGCGGAAAGGACCGAATTGGAAGATCAGTCTATATCGAAAAAGCGACTTTCTTCGACTGTTGTGAAGGTGAGCTGAGATCCCTTGATTAGCCCTTCATATGAAGATCTAATTCTTTAGGTGTTTTTATTGAATTTTGAATTTGATTTTGATATTAAGCCAAAGAAGATTGAGGATGGAGAGATTGTTGACGATGAGGATGTGAAGGATGCCGATTTTAGTATGGAAGAAAGTGTTGATGCAAAGCAGAGTGAGAGAAAGCCTTCAAATTGGGCTAGGAGGGTGGGCGAACAGAGACATCATAAGATGGTAATGTTCAAAATAGTCGCTGAATTATTGTTTTGAGTTACTGATATTGTATTTGTTAGTGATTTTTTTTTTTATTGAAAAGTTCAATTTTTTATTTGTTTTTATGTAATAAGGGTTCTGAGGCTCCTCCTATTCCAAGAGTTTTGCCTAAAGACGAGGATCCAACTTTGGTTAAGAGGAATAAGAGAATGTTTGGGCAGCTCCTGGGTACTTTGGAGGTAAGAGTGTGTGTGTGTGTGTGTGTATATATATATATTTATTTATTTTTTTGATTGAGGATTGAAATTTCTCTTGAATATCTTGATGTACCTATATCACCAATTTTGACATGATTGCTCAAATCTATTTCAAGGGAAATTTGGCTGAAACTTAATGATATGTTGCCCTATGTAGTAACAAATTTGCTTGTTGCACACTAATGCTAGAACTTATATTCGTCAATGCTTTCGAACAATTTTTTAAGTTTCTCAATGCTTGTAGCATAACCAACTTATGCAGGACAATACAGTGAAACAAAAGTAAAACGTCAGAGAAGAGGTATTTATGCCTATCTGTATAGAAAATCATTCACTTAATAACGGAAACAATTGAATATAACTCATTTTTTAGGCTGATAATCTCAAATTTCTTAATCATAAAAAACTATCCTCCCACTTTCACACTATCCCTTAGCAAATGATTAAAAACAACTTCAAATAAGTAGATACAATTTACATATATCTCGAATTGACTTGTTCTCTACCTATTTTGACATCACAAGAGTCCCAAACATCATGAGGAAAAAAATTATTTATTGCCTCAGAGCCGAATTGTGAATTGTGATCCTTCAATTCTAATTCTGTTTGAGAACGTTTGATATTGAACTTATGGCTCGAAAGTACGGTAAATATCAGAAGGCTAAACATTTGAACATGGTATGTATCCCAAATAATACATACCAAAAAATATAACCTTGTGATCAGCAAGGTGATAACCCCTATCCCCACCTTCCTCTCTCCCAGAAAAGGTACTAATAACAATTTTTAAAAAATAACCGTAGCACACTGTTTATCTATGAAATGGGGTCGATCTCGTCTTTACAACCTTACCTTGAGATTTCAGACTATGTTTGTTTGGGCAGTTGACATGTGAAATAGCAACCCCAACATATTAATTTTGCCCCCCAAGAAGGCACATGTATGTAAAGATACAAATTAATAATGACTAGCATTGTGTACTTTTTACCTGGATTTTGTCTTATTCATAATGAATGGCTGAGCATGTTCCCTTCTTAAATATCCGTTGCGTTCTACTAGACTGTTTCTAAGCAACACCAAAACAACAACAACAACCCCCCCCCCC
>JAUMHB010075202.1:0-10750 GCA_032359685.1 Pittosporum tobira | reverse complement strand
TTATTTTTTATTTTGTTAATCAACTAAAATTAAATTATAATATTATTTTAAGTAATTGTATAAATTATAAAAAATTTAAAATTAATTGAAAAATTGTTAGGAAGATAATGAATCTATGCATTTAACATTTTAATATTTAATTTTTTATATTATCATATTTATTTAAAATTTCAGTGAATAAATAATGAGTTATATAGAATATTTATTTTTATCCTTATTAAGTCATTAAATCGAGTCAAATCGAAAGGCAATAATGTTCAAAAAAAACATTGAGAAAAATTTAAATTAAAAATATGAATTGATTTGATAAATTTCCACTGTTTTTATACACGTAAGATTGAAAGCCTAATCTGTGAATGACTTCTGGCCAAGTTGAACTATACACGTTGACGTGGTACAGAAGATCCGTTTTTTCTTGCAATCGAAACGGCAACGGTTTGGGCTGACCCGTGTTTCTTATCATCTGCTTGACACGCGTTGGTCAACACAAGTGTCTTTGTTGAGCAGAACTCATCAAATTTGCCAGGTGTACACAACTACCGTAGCCTACCAAAACTCTCCCTACCCACACCTCTCTATAAAAACAAGCGTCGTCATGTATTCGGTCAATATTTTGATATTTTACGCCTCCCCCCAAAACCCAAGAACGTGTGCTGTTTGTTTCGTGTGATCACACGATGACTGTGAAGCGAGCTTCTGTAAATGAATCCGCCAGAGTTCGGACCAACTCGGATCCGAACAAAATGAACGAGTTTTTCTTCTACGGAAAGTTGAAGGAGATTGAGACGGATCAGGAGAGTACGGGATCGTCGGAGGATATGGAGTCGCCGAGGTCTGTGGTCACGAAGACGAGGAAATGGCCGGCCGCGGCGCATAAGAATATGAATGGGTACGTGCATAGCCAGATTTTGAGGATAAGAGAGGAAGATTCTCATATTGGAGAGGATGTTGTGGAGAGTTTGAGTATTGGAACGGCCGCCGACGATAGTCATCGTTGTGTGTTTATATTTTCCGACAGACCTGTCCTTCCTGCCTCGCCTCTTAGCGGCAAGACGATCAAGTCCGTTCACTGAATCAGAGAGGTAGGAGATTAAAAATCCAGATTAAGAAATACTTCAAATTTCTTTAAAACTGTCATTCGCTCAGATTTGTTGTTATGTATTTGATCTTATAATAATTTATATTTGGATTTTAAAAACTATTTTATATGTCCGGCCAGGTGATGAGAATTCCAGGAAGAGCTGCCGAGGTGGGATCGTTTTTGGTTAGATACATAAGAGTGAGGAGAGTATCCTTTCCTTTGTTCATCATAGGAAAAGAGATAACATGTAGTAAGAAGAAATGCCTGAGGGCCGGTCAGGTCGGTCTTCTTCTGTGTGTCGGTGCACCGTGTACAGTTAATCTGAGAAATGAACGATCCTTTTTTAGTTTCTTTTTACCTGCTAAATACCATACCCGGGAACCAGTTTTAGTTTCTTTTTAATATTCTTTTCGTCTCTAAATTTTTTTTAATAGTTATTATTATTTTTTTTATTAAAATTTATCATTTTTCGATTAAAATTTGTAATAGTTATTTTATTAATAGACACTTAAGCAATAATTATATATATATAAAAAAAATCATGATTACATCTTTTAATATTCTCGTGTGAGCAAGAAAATGATTAATTATTAAATTTTAAATTATTCAAAACGTCAAAACAAATTGTGTTGTGAAGGCAAGCTTGTTTATGTTTGAGCATTTGAACTGGAGTTCTTTAAAAGAAATTCAATTTGACAAATTTCTTCTCAACTTAACTAAAACAAACGAATAGCTTTAGAGTTGCGTTCGACTTTGTTTATCAACAAATTCAACTTATTTTTAACACTTAATTGGTGAGGCTGCACAAAAAATTGACCGAATTAGTTAAATTAATTAAATTTTAAATTAATAATTAATCTTATATATCTAAATATTTAAATAAATGAATTTTGGATCTAAAAGTATATTCAAATGTAGCTTTTAATGATCATAATTTTGTTATTTGTTTATGTATAGATTATTCGTAATTTTAATTTAAAAAATAATTAATTTGATCGAAAAAATTAAATTAAATTATTTTTAATGGAACGGATGGAGCATGAGACAAAACATATTGGGTTAGGAAATTTTTTATAATCAATATCTTAGATGCCAAACCGATTAGACAAAATGGATCTGGTTAGAATTTTTTTTATAATAAATTTTTGAAGTTGATTATGGTTGGAATGTATTCCTTTCATCAAAAAGAAAATAAAATCATTTGACGTAAACAAATTAATAAATAATATTTTTGAGCCGAAAGAATTATTCTTTATCATATAAAATTTATTTTTTTTCATAAATTTTTTTTTCTTTAAATTTATACCATATAATCTCTTTGATTTTATAAGTTTGATCTTTTATCTTATGAAAAAAAAAATTATGCATTTAATCTTTATTTTTAAGACAGAGATAATCTATATATATATATATATATAAAACATAAGATACATGAAATTCAGTTTGAGTTAATTCATTTTGGTTCAAAATTTAATTATTTTTTGGATATTTTTGTCCTTAGACTTAACTCGGTCATTTTTTCATATTAAAAAATTAATTGTAGTTATCAGAATTTGAACCTATGTCACTTCAATATGTTATGAATAATTTTATCATTTTACTAAACTTATATGATGAAATAAATTCAAAAATATTAAATATTATATGTTTCACTTAATTATATGTAAATTTAGTTTTTCATTATTTTCAAGTATACATACTTTTCATTATCAACACATTTACCGAAATCATCATTTAACTATATTTTAATTATAAATTATTAAACATATACCTCAAACATATATATAAATGTAAATTTATTATTAAAAAAATATTACCAATACAAATAACTATAAAGTGTATTAAATTCATATATAATATATGTTAAAGAAATCACAACTAGCTTATATTTTAATTATAAAATATTAAATCTAAACATCTAACATATATATAAATACAAAATATATATATATTTATCAATATATTTTTTCTTCTACACACTCATTTCTATTCCATAATGGAAAATATCAATAGTATTAACAAAATTATTATTAATAAAAGTAAATATGACATATCTATTATCTTTCATACATAATCCCTATTTAAGCATATTAATAAGTTTAATTACATACAAGAATAAAAAAATTGGTAACGAAAACTTAAAAATTTACAAATAACTTCTAATTTGTTTTTATATATGAACGTAAATTCGATCAAATTTAAAAAATTATAATAGATTATTATTTACAAAAAATAAATCAAAGAGTTTGTCTTAAAATAAAATTTTAAAACTTATTTATCAAATAAATAAATTATAATATCAACTGTTTCAACTTAAAACTAATTAAATATTAAAATTTTTAATAAAATATTACAATAATTTTTTTGTAATATATGAATAAACAATTGTGTCTAACTCGCTAGACATTCGAACTTGTATCTTACAAGAATAAACAACCGCAACCGACCCATAACATATGTATTCATAATTCACTTTCAGTGTACTTATCTTGTATATCATTTTGCTTAAACCTTACTCTGTTATGGAACAAGAGCCAAAGTTTGCATTAAATGACGACTTCCAGAATTCAGATTGAGCTTGAGGGTGGCTAAGAGGAGCACCAAGATCAAATTTGCATCATGCCTCACTTATGGGTCCCCAGAAAGAGAGAGCTATTCCAACATTCATGAGTATGCCCAAGAAATATAGAACATAAAACATCTTCCACCACCTTCAAGGTTAAATCTTTTACCAAAAGCAGAGGTAATAGTACCAAGCCACCAAGGAAGGCTGTTAAATATTGTGATCAACTGCGAAAATATATGTACTTAGTTCTCCTAAAGAAATATGAGTATATAGAGAAATATAGAATACATAAAGTCATAGCATGAATACCAAAATTTAATTGCTAAATCAAGAGCCTGGCCTCATTCTGTAGCAGAATGAGCAAACCATTATCCTAACCGACTAATCGATTGAAAACAACCGATAATTGACCTACATAAATAATTTATAGAGTATTCCATAATCAATGATTTCGAGTTATTTGATTTTTTGAGCATCAACTAATTGTAACCAACCAATTATACAACTCTATTTTATACAAATGCAAAAGAAATAAATCAAGTTTATCAAATTTGAGCTATGCTTATTGAAATATTTTTTCCACCATTAAATTAAAAGCATTCTTTTAACCTAGAGCTCAGTGCATTTAAATGTTCAAAATAGATTTAAGCTACCGGACCTCCGAGATTGGTTCATTTGCAACCGAGCTGAATTTTGCTTGAACGCAACCATAATCTAAGCTGGGTATTGCACAGAAGAGATTGAAAACGAAATTTTGATTCAAATTAAAGATGAACATAGTATGATTTAGGAACAGAACAGCAAATGAAACAGCGTACTAAACTCTTAACCATCTAAAACATAAACCAACTTCTAACCCAAACCAATGAGCCCATTGGCCTAGACTTCTTAAGTTTCAACACCCCTAATACTCCTCCCCATCATCATCCTCCCCATCACCATCACCGGACTCAAGCCCCACCTCCTCATAATCCTTCTCCAGCGCAGCTAAATCCTCTCTCGCCTCTGAAAATTCCCCTTCCTCCATCCCCTCACCAACATACCAGTGCACAAAAGCCCTCTTGGCATACATCAAATCAAATTTGTGATCAATTCTCGAAAACACCTCAGCCACACTCGTTGAATTCGAAATCATACAAACAGCCCTCTGGACCTTCGCCAAATCGCCACCTGGCACCACAGTCGGAGCCTGATAATTGATTCCACACTTGAACCCGGTTGGGCACCAGTCCACAAACTGGATAGTCCTCTTGGTCTTGATTGTGGCCACAGCCGCGTTCACGTCCTTGGGCACCACATCTCCCCTGTACATCAAACAGCAGGCCATGTATTTGCCGTGGCGGGGATCACATTTGGCCATCATGGATGATGGCTCAAATGCGCTGTTGGTGATTTCTGCAACTGAGAGTTGCTCATGGTAGGCCTTTTCTGCAGAGATCACTGGTGCATATGAGGAAAGCATGAAATGGATTCTTGGGTATGGGACTAGATTGGTCTGGAACTCTGTAACATCCACGTTTAGGGCCCCATCAAATCGGAGAGAGGCTGTAAGTGAAGAAATAACCTGCACATAAAAACTTACTATCAATACACAATAAAACCCTTTTTGGAGTCCAAATATTTGAATATGGTTGAATTTCAGATCAAATTAACAATTTTATAATTGTACTTCACACTATTCTCTCTAAATAATCATAACAAGCTAAATCAAATTTATTACTAAACTCAAATGCTCATGAATATTTGAAAAATTATTATTTCTAAATGTCAAATTAAGCAAACTTTTTATGGAACAAGGGAGTATTTATGTACCTGAGAAACAAGTCTGTTGAGATTAGTGTAAGTGGGTCTTTCAATATCAAGTGACCTACGGCAGATATCGTAAATAGCCTCATTATCAAGGAGGACAGAGACATCAGTGTGTTCAAGGAGTGAGTGAGTTGAGAGAACAGAGTTGTAGGGCTCAACCACGGAGGTGGAGACCTGAGGGGAAGGGTAAACAGTGAAGCCAAGCTTTGATTTCTTGCCATAGTCCACAGAAAGCCTTTCTAGAAGCAGAGATCCAAGCCCAGAACCAGTCCCACCTCCAACAGCATGGAAAACCAGGAACCCTTGAAGCCCAGTGCAGTTGTCTGCTAGCTTCCTAATTCTGTCCAGACACAAATCCACAATCTCTTTCCCAACTGTCCCAGTTAAAAAACCATCAAACAATCAGATATTGATATCAACAAGCTAGAATTTAGAGAGACTTATTATTTCATAAGTGTTTTGAAATAAGAGATACATTTCTAACTATTGATTTAATGCTATTGGGGCTTCTAGGACTTTTAGATTCCAAACACATTTGAAAGTCTTATTGAACCCATAGTTTATCTCAAACACAACTTATTTAACTCAGCTTATTTGGTTTCATTCAATACATCAAAAATTTGTTTGTGCGGTGGCATTTAGAGCTTTAAACACAGTTACAAGCAACAACTCTAATATTGTGTTTGGTTCTCATTATTTACGAAAAAATAATAAAATAAAATTTCACATTGAAAATGAGTGATAATT
This sequence comes from Pittosporum tobira, assembly GCA_032359685.1. Classification (NCBI taxonomy): domain Eukaryota; kingdom Viridiplantae; phylum Streptophyta; class Magnoliopsida; order Apiales; family Pittosporaceae; genus Pittosporum; species Pittosporum tobira. The sequence goes on along the minus strand of JAUMHB010075202.1, from coordinate 4,547 downwards.
GAAATGAAATAGTTAATTAGCCATATAACTTAAGTTGAAAATATATAAAGAAATGGAATAAATGAAACTCACATTCTCCGAGAAGAATGAACATTCACTTCTCATTCTCTCAACCTCTTCATTTTCAACAAAAAATTTAGAACTAAGAAAACATTTCATTCTAACTACCACTCAATTTCAATATAAAATTTTATTTCATTCATTTTTCTTAAAAAATGAAAACCAAACCAACATAAAAGCCTAAACCTTAACTCAGTTGAGTAGTATCACGACACACTGCTCCATTTATAGTTAATGATAGCAATGTGCTTGTTTATGTAGTTACATATAAAAACAGTTTCGCAAATTTAATGATATTAAGGAATGAACTGCAGGTAAAGGCTTATGAGTGCAACCACAAAATGAAGGTTTCACTAGAAAAAACCCTTAACATAATATAATAATGCTATAGGTGACATACTGACCATTCACACAAAAAAATGGAATCATAAATTGCCAAAATGCGACTGGTTAATTGGTCACCGATAATAGGTTAATGTAACCAAACAACTAGATATATCAAATTAAGGAGAAATTAGCATTAATTTTTAAAAAGAAACTAATTAAGGAGAGGAGTAGAAGAAATTACTGGTGTAGTGGCCTCGGGCGAAGTTATTTGCAGCATCTTCCTTGCCGCTGATGAGTTGTTCAGGGTGAAATAGCTGGCGGTAAGTTCCGGTTCGGACCTCGTCAATGACGGTGGGCTCCAGATCCAGAAAGATGGCACGGGGAACGTGTTTGCCGGCACCGGTTTCGCTGAAAAAGGTGTTGAAGGCGTCGTCTCCACCTCCAACGGTCTTGTCACCCGGCATTTGCCCGTCAGGCTGTTCACATTTAACAAAAATTAAGTATAAAATATAGATGAAGCTATGTATATGTTTATATATCTGTATATAGATCTACCTGGATGCCATGTTCAAGGCAGTATAGTTCCCAGCAAGCATTTCCGACTTGGATTCCGGCTTGACCGATGTGGATTGAAATGCACTCCCTCATTTTGACCTTATTCTTTCTCTAAATACGCTTCTAGCAGAGAGAGAAGATGGAAAATGTAGATCTGAAGAGAGGGTTTGGGGGGGGGGGGGGGGGGGGGGTTGGTGTGTGTGAGAGAGAGAGAGAGAGAGAGAAGGATTTATATTTGGAAATTACGCCACACGTTCTGAAACGGCTATTTGAAATTTTGGGTTTCCAAAATTTGAAATTTCTCGATAGGTGGGAAAAATTGGATCTTTGAAAATTTTGAAATTTTTTGAGCAATTTGAGAGAACCCATTTAAGGTTTTGAAACTTGTCCCCTGTCCAAGCCCATTCTGTTATTTGCTGTTACCGCTGAGCCCAAATCAAGTTTTGAGCGGAGACCAACTTGGGAAATTGGGTACCTACCCAGAATTAAAAATATATATATATATATACTACCCAGGATTTGGAAATGGCTTTTTCTGTAAAATTGCTTTGTGAAATTGTGTTCCATGTGACTTTGTACATGGCAAGCTGCTAGTTTGGGCTTTAAACTTCATAGAGTGCAAATAAAAAAATTTACAATAAAAATATCAATTCTTTAAAAATGGTGTTTCTAATCATATAGTATAACCATATTACGATACTCCGTCCAGATTAATTTGCAATATTTTAACTTTTTGTAGAATTTAAGAAATGTATTTTTTATTATAATTTTAAAAAGTAGAATAGTGGTTGAAGTAGTAATATCATAATTTAAATAGTAAAATAGTAGTTAAAGTAGTGGGGTATAATATTGATATTATTTATTCCACCATTTTTTTACACTCCTTTGTTTAGAAAACTATTTTGTCAAAAATTCAAATAAAAATATTATTTCTTTGTTTAGGGTTCGTTTGATAATTATTTATGTTTTCAATTTTTTGCTTTTGCTTTTAGCTTTTTTGAATTAGTGCACAAAATATTCTTTGGTAATTATTTTTGTTTCCATAAATATAGAAGCAAAACTAATTTTGACAGCAAAAAAATGAAAACACCAAAAAGATACTTCTTCAATTTTGGAAGTATCAGACGTAAATTAAGTCATATTTTCGATTCTCGTTAACAACCAAAATTATCTAAATACTTACTCCACGATAAATTCTATCAAAATCCTAAGCTAGCAATCTATCTATTTATCTATCTATCTATATCTATATATATATAATGACGACTCTTCTTCTTCAATTCTTTTAAGAGTATTATTATATTAAATATTTTTATTATTAGTACTTTCAATTTATTGTTTCATATAACTTAAAACAATATATTAAAACTGAGATAAAATTAATTTTGTTATCAAGCATTGTTTTTTATTTTCCGTTTCGTATATTTATTGTAGCACGTAATTATCAAACATTGTTACCTAAATTATAATTCTTACAAGTGGAAGCAAATAAAAGCAAAAAACATATGAAATAAAAAAAACTTAAAGCAAAAACATGAAAATAGAAACAGTTACCAAATTAGCCCTTAAATTTTGTGGAGTTTGTTTGTTATATTACTTTCAAAAAAAGAATAAAAAAAGTTTCAGTAGTGGACTCAAAAACAAAATCAAATTAGCTAATTAACACTAATTAGTGTTAGCACGTAGACAAGTTTTAGACATAGAAATAAGAATATAGTTTAAAGTTTGTAAAAAAAGTGCCCAGTTTACAAAATCACAAATTAGCCATTCAATCCTGTGTAAAAGAATAAAAATTTATTCAAGAATTTTACATAATTAAGTGAATCCAGCACGTAAATTAGTTTTCCCTTTCTAAAATATTTTACAAACATGTAATGCACCCCTTGCATACAAACCAATTCCATGAAAGAAATTGTAAAAATGTTATACAACTACGGTCAATTACAAATAGCTTACGAGAAATCTCATATAAAATATAATAATATTACGGGTCTTAAATTTGAATTCCTTAGATTTGGGGTCTCAAATTCAATTCCAAATAATGTGTCAAATGATATAAATTAAATAGTCAATCACACAATAAATATTGTCAATTAATATCAATCAACGAATAGATGACACATACTCTATCAAATATCGGAGAACTAAATCCGAAATTTCATAGTGTTGGAAACAACTTTTATATATATATATATATATATATGAGATTAACTACCATTAAAACCTTACATTTTAAACTAAATGAATGATTAGAAAACAATTAAAATCAACATCTAAGTAATATTATGGATCAGCAGCAGCAGCAGCAACAACGCCAACTATAGTAAGGATGCGGTTTACATTCCTGTGAGCTAGAGCTCTCCAATATTAGTTAAAACTCGAAAAGAAGTAATACAAACCTTTTTTAGTACACAACTAAATAAATTCGTTATCAATATCAACTAAAAGGTTAATAAAAAGCATATGACGAATTGAGCATATATATATATATATACACTTTATTCATTCCTTAAAAACTAAAATAATTTTCTTTTTGAAAAGAAATATTAATAAAAATGTCTAAGATATCTCTCCACAACATATTTTCGTTTATCTCGTTGGGATTCATGTGTGTTTTTGTTTTTTTTTTTAATTAAAAAAAATTAAAACTCAACCACATATTTTATTTTTCTCTCGATCATAAGAGTAGTTTGAGAAAATAATTATAGTCAAGACGCTCTTTAATATACGTAAAAAAGTGAGTGTTTAAAGTTTTATGGGACAGAGGAACGTGTGTGTGTGTGTGTGTGTGTGTGTATTGCCATGGGCCATGGGGAAAGAGGATACATATATAGTACATATAACTTGCATATAACTTGCAACTTGGGTATTGACTATTGAGGGCAGTCACATGCGTTCACATAATTAAGGTGTTGGCCTTGAGTTACCCAGAACTCTGAGCTTCCATCCGAGTAGACATTTTCAAATCCACTATTTATATCATATAAACTTTGCATAGTTTCGACAATTTATTGTCTCTCGAAAGATTGTACAAAAAATAAAAATGGTACTCTGATAAATAGAAAAGAAAGAAAGAAAGAAAGAATATATATATATATATATATATATATATATATATATGTCTTAAAAAGACACTATGTAATTTTATTACATTTGAAAAATTGTCAAAAGAAAATATAGTGCAACTACAGAGATTGAATCATTGTTGGTCCAGGTGAGAAGGTACATCAATCTCCTTAATCCTGTGGATAAAATTGAACACAATAAGTGTGCAAAATAATTCATATGCAATTAACAAGTTAACCAGAAAAAGTTACTGCCAATAGCGTGCACTGTTTAGAGATCATTACCTGGATGGGAAAATTTCTCTCCAATTGCCATGAACTGGGAGTGCGTGCTAGCTCAGGTTTTATTCTATGATAATTAAGGGGGGGTTTTTTAATATTTTGCAAGGATTTAATGGTTTAGGATTTTAAAATTTGATGGTGTATAATTAAATAACATAATAATTAGGAAAAGATATTAATAAATTCAAATTTTGATAGAGAGAAGGCAAACTTACTTACGCAGATGTGATGGAGATAGTAGGAGAAGTATTAATAAAA
>JAUMHB010075191.1:0-12745 GCA_032359685.1 Pittosporum tobira | reverse complement strand
TAACTCATATTTCACATATGAGTGGATTCACTCATTTAAATATTTTTAGTACTTGAAATATTTAATATTTTTAATTTTTTCTCTTTCTCATTATGGTTTTGATTAAATATTAATTCTGCACTTAATATTTAATGAGGATTAAGTTCCTAACTTGTCTTATCTTGAGAGACAATTCGCTGTCAACCTTGTGCAGTATATAAGGGGCGAATATTGTTTTAAAGAAAGAGTGAGTATCACTCGATTCAGGTGGATATTATTTTATTAGAATTATTGTGTTACTTTCAAAACGGGTTACAACAATTATTCCAACACAAATCATCTGATGCTCGAAACTCACCGCAAGCTGTGTTATCACCCGAAGTTCAAAATCCACAAGCTTACAGTCAAGTAGTTTCTGAAGATATTATAACTTCTAGTGTCTTTGTCCAAAGAAACTTCTTTAAGAAAGTCCAGAATTCCTTACAGACATGGGATTATATGAAAAACATAGTTAATTGTACTCAGGGTTTACCCAATGTAGTAGAGGCTATCAGCGAAGCTGGCTTTGCGTGGGACAACCTCGTGAATTCCATTGAGAAGGAGGAGATAGGTGATGAAAATAGAAACATGCTCAAAGTTAACAAAAGTCAATGTCCCTACTTTCTCAGTAAGATGAATATCACTGAATTTGGTGACACTGGTTATACCTTACGAATACCATGTGGCCTGATTCAAGGTTCTTCTATTACCGTTATTGTCATTCTTGATGGCCTTCTAGGCTATTTTCAAATTGATTTGATTGGGGAGCCTCAATATGATAAGCTATCATATCCCATAGTTCTACATTACGGTGTTCGGCTCAAAGGTGAGGAGAGGTGTACCCAGGTAGTTCCTAGAAATAATAAGAAAGGTATCTCCACCAGCCACTTTTTATTTTCACCATATTACTGGTACATGTCATATGTTCCATTAACCTTTTTTTACTTTTTACTAACATTTTAGTACTGTTTTTGTTTTTTGTTTTTTATATTCTGCGATATGATAGTATAAGTTTGTTATTTTATTGGTTTTGGTCTTTCTCATTTTAGTCATCTTTGAAATTATTGTACGATGTCATTCAGGCCTTATATATATGCAGAAACTTGTCATACTTCCAAATTTTAGGTGATAGTTCAATGTAGAGAGTAACAAATATACTGCATTATTTGTTGCATTTGTTTCTTATCTCATTAACATTGATGCCTATCTCATTATCCTACCTGCAGGAGTATCTTCTATCCATTCTGCTCGTATAAACTTTCTCTGTTTTTGGGATATAATTTGTGGATATAATTCCTTTTTGAGTAATGTCATATGCACCAATAGATACACTAACAGATGTGCATAAACTAATGTGGCAACTAATGTGACAAAATGAAAATAGTGGATGATTATCAATACATGGGTAGGGCATGTCATTATAATCCATTAGATTTTGACACATCAGTTTGTACACAATTGTTAGTGTAACTGTTAGTGCATAAAGCATTATTGTTCCTTTTTTGCATTATTTTTTATTCTTCAATGAGATCCGAGAATTGTTAAATCTTTTGCGCCTCCTTCAGCCCCATAAATGATAGTCATATTTAGTTGTTTTACTTAACTGAAGAACTGAATTATATATCCAAGTGGAAACCTTATAAGATATTTCTTCATTACGGTCTTCCTTCTACATGGTAAACAGTTGATCAGTTGAACCCATGCAATCCAATGGTGGGAAAAAATGATAGTCCTAAGCTTACAGCCAGGGGTGGATCTTCAAATTATTCTATATGGCCATCAGTGATGTAGAAAACATCTAACCCTAGACAATATTTTCCATTCAAACAAGGATCCCTCTCTGTTTTGACGCTTAGGGTGGGAGATGAGGGGTTCCATATGACAGTTGATGGAAAGCACACAACTTCATTCGCTTTCCGTGAATTAAATATTATGTTTCTCTCTTGGGTTATTATGCCCTCCAGATTTTATTTTCTTTTTTATTTTTATTTTTTTTGTAGTTATTCTAACTTATTCTCTATTTTTACTTCTGAAATTATCAGATGTTAGAACCATGGCTTGTCAATAAAGTACAGATTTCTAGAGATTTGGGGCTAATATCCATCTTCGCCAATAGCTTACCTACATCTGAAGATTTAGATAACATTATTGACCTTGAATCATTGAAATCAGGTCAATTGGCACTGAACAAGCCTTTGGATCTCTTCATTGGCGTCTTCTCTACAACCAACAATTTCAAGCGAAGAATGTCTGTGAGGAGAGCATGGATGCAGTATGCTGAAGTTAGGTCAGGAGCAGTTGCAGTTCGCTTTTTTGTAGGGCTGGTAAATCCAAATATCTGACACATTTATAGTTATGATATCTGTTAAGAAGGAAGTCAGGAACTAATATATGATTATATTTACTATAGATGCCTAAGTTCATCCAGAAGCTTCTGGTTGTCATTATATTGTTCACGGGAGTAATGAAATTTATTTTTTCACTAAATTGGAAAGGGGAAAAAAAAGGAGACTGAAAATTTGCTATATACTGCAGCATAAAAACCAGGTGGTGAATGAAGAACCCTGGAATGAGCTACATACATATGGAGATATTCAACTGATGTCATTCATTGACTACTATAATCTCATAACATGGAAGACTTTGGCAACCTGCATGTTTGGGGTAACTTCCCTCATTTTTTCTGTAGTGAAGAAAGTTTATTTCTTGCTTCTTTCATATTCTTATTCTTTTCTTAAACAGACGCAAGTTGTTTCTGCAAAATATGTCATGAAAACTGATGATAACTCTTTTGTTCGTGCGGATGAAGTGTTGGCATCTCTGGAAAGAGCCAAAGTGAGCAAAGGATTGCTTTATGGTCTCATCAACTCCAATGACCGGCCTGACAGGAATCCTGATAACAAATAGTAAATCAGCCCTGAGGTAACTATCTCCACACTCAATAGTCAATAGCATGTCTGCACGTGGTATTTAATTTTGTAAATTTGAATGTATAAGAAAGAACACATAATGATTAAACAAAAAAGATTTACTTGTGTTCAGTTTTGGACCCTCAATAATTTAGATTTTGAAGTCTAGTGATGGGATCGTCCTAAATTAGGATTAGGATTTCCACCTTAGCCCTAATTAGGGCAAATGTGGCATCCCGCGTATTAGGGGAAACATGGTATCCCAGTGGCAGCCTAACGCTCGCGTGGCAACATAACATCCGATTGACCATCCTCAAGGCTCGGCACCCGCCTCGCCCAAAGAAGGATCGACCCCAGCATTCGGCTTTCAAAAAGCACAAAACTCGTCCAATAGGCCTCCAAGGGGCTCTGCACCCTCATCAGTCCGACTAGACCACCGCTGTCAGGAGCTCTCAAACTATGCATCTTCGGCCCAGGCTTACCCAGATAGCCGATCCACTTCGCCCCATTGGCCGAGTCCGGCCCTGCCTGGTCCAGGTCCAAGGCCGAAGGCCATAAAGCAAGTTCCCAGACGGTGTCAAATCAGTCGTCTGACCCCTGCAGCCCTGTCAACTCAAGGAGGCGCGCCATACCTACTGTCAACTCACAGCAGATGTACCATGCCTATCTTATCATGCTACGGGTCAAGACAAAGGCTACAAATACTGCCTCACCTGCACAGATGAGGGGACTTTCTGATGGGACCTTTCCCAAACACTACATTCCCATTCCTACAACTCCGTTCCAAACACACAAGGGAGCCAACACTCTACAACTCACTAGTAAACTTACTGGAACAGTGCACTTCCAAAAAAATACTCCGGTAATCCCTTCCCTCTCCCACTCGATAATCAGATCATCATCTACATCCTTGCTAACTTAAGCATCGAAAAGGGGAATAAGGGAACACCCCTCTCGTGTTACCCGTGTTTCAGGTTTGCTTGTTTCCCGCTGACGTGTGCCTAACTAGATAGATGTTTGGACTTGGTCACAGGTCAGAGCTATCCCAATATCCAGGTTTTCTTCATTTTTTTTTATTATGAATGATCAACATTTTGTTGGTTAAAATATCTGATAAACCAATGACATTGTATTACAGCTTGAGTAGATCCACAACTTGCTTTATTGTTTTAATAGATGGAGTATTGCAAATAACCTAATTATGAAATGACCTAAATATTATTTTGAAGACAAAAACTATACTATATGATAAGTTGATTCTTAGAAGGTTATCCTTAATTTTTTTTGTTTAATTAATGTATTGTAATTAAAAACCAACTGATCAATGAGATTAACTGTATGACTTGGCCTGTTAGCTAAGTGATAGTAGTAATTTTTGACTGCTGGCTTGCAACACCTGACGCAATCGTCCTCCTTTATTCTCTCTTGGGACAGGCCAGTGAATAAAACAAAAGTGGGCTGCCTGAGTATATTTAGGTTCAACATAGACCTAAAAAGTGGTATTAGTGATCTCCAACTCAAAGTTAACTAATTCGATTCTTTAATGAAAGTTTATAACAAGTTTATAATTATCACTTTCATAACCTCCTGGTAGTTGAATAAGATAGGTTGGCACTAATGATACCTTTGCATTTGGGGGGGAAAGAAAGGTCTGCTCCAAATGTAATAACCTATCTGTCCTATTCGAGAATGACAAGGATTAAGGAGTAGGATAAAGGGGCAGTTTCGAAACAAAAGTGAGTTCGTGAGAGCTTAACAGCATGATGATAATGGGAAAGACTTAGGAGTGTTACAAAGAACCTCTTTATGATTTTTGATGTGTAAAACAAGAAATTAAAAGATTCAGTTGCAATCGAGAATTGTTGACTTAGCAAGGTTCACTTCACAATTGTCATATTATTATTTGTGGTGTCAAAGGCAGAATAAAATACAAATACAAAAAATAAACTGCACGTACACTTGTTTTTGGACTAGTATATTTTGTACTTAATGAAGGTAAATCATATTGTTTCTCTTTACATTTTTCAGGAGTAGAGTGAAAAAAGTTACCCTCCTTGGGCACATGGTCCAGGCTACATCGTGTCAGCTGACATAGCTAATGCAATTTACAAGAGACACAAAAGAGGTCATTTGAAGGTATTTTTCAAAAGTACCTTTCGGGTTTAATTATTTACTATTTCTTTATGTAGATAAAATATTGCTTTGAGGTAGAGGAGGATAAATGTGACAAGGAGATCATAAGATAACTCTATTATCATAACAAAAAAATCAAAAAGAAAAATAACTAATAAATATGACTTTTCTGATCGAAAGATATACTATACGGTGATTCTTGATATGTATATGTACAGATGTTCAAACTAGAAGATGTGGCAATGGGAATCTGGATAACAGAAATGATGAAGGGAGGCCTGCAGGTTAATTATGTAAATGAACCGAGGGTTCACATTGTAGGGTGCAATTAAGGATGGATATGTTATCGATTAATCACTACCAAAGCCCCAGAAAAATGCTCTGCCTCTGGGAGAAGTTGCAACAAGGCAAGAGGCCCACATGCTGTGAAGAACGATAATCATATCTATATGTAGTTAAATGGCCTTGAGTATAACACTGAGCTTCACGAATTTTTCAATTAAAGACCAAATGAAATACATCTCAAGAATCAAGACTTCGTCTCGCATAATTTAGTCTCTGCCTACTGTTTAGGAATTAATTACTGATTAAAAGATGGGGATAGAGATAGGTATCACGGACTTCAATTTGACCTTGTCATTTGGGCAAGGACTTGGCAAGCCGACGTGCATCAGGGCTTTGCTAATGTGGGACAGACTCGTGGATAAAATGTGGGGCAATTATTCACGTGATGTTGAGGTGGTGCAACACTATCTCCCGATGCGGCTTGCTGGAGGCTAAACGAGAATTATGCCCAGCACCTTAGGCAAGTGCTGGGGCTTGGCTAAACATTGCGGGGGCAAAGGTTTAGCTCGTGTATAGCTGAATAGTGGAGTATAAGTGACGGTTGGAAGACAATAACCGATTGGCAGTTGCTGGTCTGAATCAGACAAAACAGTTGGGTAATTAATCATGTTGCTGATTAGTGGGACAACTGGCCCATGTTGCTCAGTAGTGGGGCAGTTAATATTGCTGATAGTGGGGCAGTTTTATAACGGCCGCCTGCACTTGTATTTATAAGGCTATTAGATGCACGAAAATGCAGATACTCTTATGTGACTTTTGCAAACTTGTAAGCTATATTGTAATCCTTTGTTTTGAGTGAAATAAGATAAATGTTGGACACTGCCCGTAAACCTCATTTTGCTTGGTTGCTTATTTATACATTGTGCGTGTGTGTGTGTTATACACTGTGCAGCGTGTGTGTGTTTATTGGCTGACTAAGTTTGGTGCAGACTTAGACCATCATAGGTCCAATTAGACAACGAAAATTTATAGCCTAAACAAACACTATGACAATAGGGATAGGGATAGCATAAGGAGAAACCAGCCATTTGTGTAAACTCTACAGGAACATATTATTTGAGAAAGAAAACTATATATATATATATATATATTAATCTTCTTCTTTTTTTCTACATTGGTTACTTGTTGCAGAACTAGCCAAATTCACATCTACTTACTTCTCACTTGTAAAAGCCACAAAATAAAGTGCATCACATTGACTACTAAATGCTGCAAAAGCAAAATCTCCAGATCATAGAAAAATAGATATAAATAGGGGAGAGGATCCAAAACCACAATTGGTTGTGAAGCGAACCATCCAACATGATCTACACCATTCATATCTTGGTCCATTGAATAAGAATACAAGTGTACTGTTCAAGTTTTTTTTTTTTAATTTTTTTTTGAACTCTCTGCAATTTTTTTCCCTCATACTTCATTAGTTTAATTCTCACACGTTTAATCAACATATGGACTACGCAAATTATTTTGACTAAATAGAATCTACAATCAACTATGACTGTGGATCCGCTCCTTAGATTTCTAGATAAGCAAATATCATGATCAATGATAAACTTAATTATTAGTGACAACTATACAAACATATTCCACATATTATCCATATATCCTATCACTTCGTGCAGTTTCCTATTGACAAATATAAATAATCAACAACATGAACAATAAACTCGAACATCTAATCAATATCAAGCAGCCATGCACCCTATGCCAGATCGACTATTAGGAAAAACAAGAAACAATCCACTACAAACAACTCCAACCATTAATGGAAAGCTCTCCATCACTTCATGCATATCCTTCTCTTTCCCCGGAAACAAACAATTCGTGACCCGATAATCCGAAAACGCTATGGCAATAAACACCAGAACCGACATGAACGCATGCACAAAGTCCGTTAACCCCACCTTATACTTCTCATCTTTAGGCACTTCCACATTCATACCGGGCTTAAACACAGCCAAGCCCTTCGGCGTCACGAGCCCGTGATAAACTTTCCCGTCCGACCCACGAAAACTGTCCGTGAAGTGGAAGAAAAAGCACGAGAGGGAGCATATGGTCAATAGGACGAAAATCATCATGGTGGTTACAGAGGAGCATTCACCGTTATGGTAAATGGAAGGGATTACCATTTCGAAAGTGAGGAGTGTTCCGGTTGGGAGGAAGTTTACGAGCATGGAAGTTTTGGAGATGGTCTTGTGGACCCCTTTTGCGACGGCGCGGCGCTTTTTGCCGCCATTTGTGGCTGACTGAGGGGCGTACGGATTTGTTTCGTATGGGATTGGGTGGTCATCTTCAGGGGCTGAGTTGTAGACTTTGACTCCGTATCCTTGTTCGATTTGCTCCATTTTTGGGGTGGGATTCGATGAGTGCAGAGGGTGCAAGAAGGATGATTTGTTGCAGTTGCTTTAGAAAAGGAGACGCTATAATTGACGATTGGTGATTATATGGAGTGGTTTTTTTGGATGATTTGAATTTGAAATTGCGGAGGTTATTAACGGTTAATATAAGCATATTTTCAATGGTTGGATGTGACGCTCCGATGGAAAGAAAAATGTCGCTGACTATTGCTGTCTTATTAAGGATTTGTTTGGTACAATTTATTTCAAAATAATTTATAATTTATTTATTAATTATAATTTTTTTTTGAGCTAAAAAAAATATTTATTGACTAACTTTTAAAAGTAAATCAATAGTATTATTATACTTGACCTATAAAAAATTTTAAATTATTTTTTAAAATTAATTTTAAAAAAAATTTACTTTTGTAAATAAAATATAATTGCCAACTATCAGAGTTGCCAAACAGGGCCTAAGCCCAATTAGTTTTTGGCCTTGCAACTTATTTGTAAGCCCATCCATAAATCTTTGGTGCTGAAGGAGCATGAGTGAATGTGCACATTTGAACATAAGCCCAAAACCCGACTAGAAATGAACACATTTTTTATTTTATTTTTTATTTTGATAAGAATCTTTTATTTGCCTGCGGACTATTGCATCAACTACGTATGCAAACAGAGTTCTCCTATAAAAAAAAGAAAAAAATCGATTTGATTGTTACTCTCTATCCAAGAGTAAATGTAAAGGGTTTTTACGGTTATGTGGCACAGAGTTTAAGTTGTATGAAAAGTGTATTAGAATAATATATATATATATATATATATATATATATATATATAATATTTTAATTATATTTAAAAATATAACATATGAATATATTAAAAAGAAATTTTTAAATAAAAATATTTTAACATATTTTTTTATATATTTTAAAAATTATATCACATAATATTCAAAAATCTTTGCATTTAATATAGAAGGAATGGAGTATATATAAAATAACAAATCTACTTAAGTATATTATAATAACAATTATATTTTTATACAATCAATACTAAGTGGATAATATTTTTGCTAGTGGTTGTACTTTGTAGTCATTTTGTTAGAGAGAGATATGGGCTGTTGCTACTTGTTTCGATGTTTGTAAATTACTAGGTTACAAACCCATGGGCTGTTTTTTGTTTTTGAAATGAATTTTATAATTTATTTTATTTATAGTTATTATAGTGTTTTATTTATAATATTTATTTTGAGGGATGTTGTTTAATACTGTATTATTTTGATTTGTTCTTAGTTGCCATCGTTTTGGAAGTTTTTTTATTTCAAGTGTTAAAATATTCGTTTATGTAAAGCAACAAAATATTTAAAAAGTTCAAAGGGTTTAGAGTTACGTTGAAATTGGCATTTTATTATTATTATTATTATTAATTTATTATTATTTTTTTTTTGGTATTTAAGTTGGTCCTTGAGAGAGCATTTGAAAGAAAGTTGGATTAAGGCCCATATCATTCTACCAACCAAGAGAGAATCCTGGATTCATTATATAAATAGGAAATTAAGTTGTGTTTAAGATGTGTAGGTATAAATATGAAAATTGAGAGTTTATATGAACAGCACCATGTCTTCTGTTGGATCTTGAATTCAAATGTGATTTTGGCCCCTATTTTAAGGGGGTAAGGGCATTACTGTGAGGTCAGGTGATGATTAGTAGAGAGAAAGAAGTGTGTAGAATGCTATTAAAAGGTTTAAGGTTGGATGCGGGTAAATAATAGGGGGTTTCACAACTTCCAGTTATAACTTCAACGACCGCACTAGTGTCAATTCAAATGGAAGTTGGTAAAACCTTAGAAGGATGAATTGGTTATATTATATTTCTTGGATGGATTAGAGGCAATGATCGGTGAAGTATTGGAGGATGAGACTCGAACAACAAACTCTTTTAAATCCTTTGCCTCTGGATGGTCCAAGTTAAAGTAGAATTTTGTTCCACCTGTTGATGCTGCTGGTTTTTCTGTGTAGTTCATTAAAGTAAAAAATTTAAGTAAAACTTGCATATGAAAAAAATCAAAAACTTCAAGTTTGAATTTAAGCTGCAAACCGCGATTTGAAGAATTTTCACAGCTGCTATCAAAGAAGTCCTATGTATGTATAATGAGTTACTTATTATAATTATGTCTATAATTATGTCTAGCGGGCCCAATTCTAAAATTTATGAAAAGATACACACTTCCTTCATCAATTTGAGCTAGGATTTTGTCTTTGTTGTCCAATGAACTATTGGCTTGGATATAATTGTTTTACAAATTTCATTATAATAAAATTATGAATCTACCTTTTACTGAAGGGATTGTTATCGAGATCATCCCAAAACAGAGTTAGTTTCACCTTAATCCTAATCAGGGTAACGTGGCATCCTACGTGACAACTCATACAATCGGTCACTCTCAAAACTTGGTGATTCGTCTCTCCCAAAGAAAGACTGAACCCGGCTTTCTGCCCCCGGAAGGAGCTGTCATCATTCTTTGTCCGCCCGAACCAATACGGTCAAAAACTTTCAAACTATGCGCCTTGACCCAGGCCTTCCCAGCTAGTAGGCTCAATCCATCCCATCGATTGGGCCAAACTCAGCCTGTTCCAGGTCCAGAGGCCCAAAGGCCATAAACAAGTTCCAAGACGGTGTCTAATCAACTGCCTAACCCTGACAACCCTGTCAACTCAAAGAAGGCGCACCATGCCTACTTTATCATGTTGCGGGTCAAGGCATATTCTACAAATACCACCTCATTTGCACAAATGAGGGGGATCCCGCTCCAAACACAAAAAGAGCCAAAACTCTGCAAAAATACTCTCAAAACACATGGTAAACCTCCCCCCTCCATTTTAATACTCAGATTATTACCTTAATCTCTACTAACTTAATCATTAGAGAGGGGAACGAGAAAACAAATCCCTCGTGTTGCCCGTGTTTCAGGTGAGCCCACTCTCGATGACGTGTGTTGAGCTGAAACTGAAGTTTGGACTTAGTCAATGGTCGGGTTGTTCCTAACAATTGGCGCTAGAAGGAGGGCCATCTCCGTCCTACACGATCGATCTCCATACTAAACTCTTTCAGCACACATGTCGTCGGCCTATCAGAGTAACGCAAACCCCGCAACCGGCCCCTAATGTATGTTGGGCACTGGAAGAACACATACGATAATGCCCAAACCAACTTGATGTCCAAGTCAACTCAGGGGAAAGCACCCATGAGGTAACCGTGGCTGGCTCCCAACAACGCTCCCCGGTGCAAAGGAGACGCAAGCAGAAACGACAGAGGGAAGTCGAAAGGCACCAAGATTCTCGAGATCTCCTCAAGTCCCCCGAAAGGCTTGCAAAGTTACTCCAAGACCAGCACAACATTACCCTCGAGATCGAGAAGCTGTGGGGTAAATGTGTCATAGAGGACGACCGGTCTCTTCAGACTGGTGGTCAACGTGAGCGTCCCCGCTCTCCTACACACCATTCCTCCCGGACAACTGAGTCTCGACACCAGTCGCTACAACACTCACATCGGAATAGGCAAGCCCCCTCCCGTCACCTAAATGACCCGAGCTAAGGGAACTGGAGGAGTACAAAAGCAAGATTGATTTCTTCGAAAAAATATTGGCCAATCGGGGGCTAATGCCGAAGCAACGGGTGTCGACATGTCCTTTCACCAGGGAAATTGAGGAAAGGGCAAAGAGAGTTCACCTTAGACTCTCCCCTAACCTACCGGTGTATAACGGCCTCACAGACCCGTTTGACTATGTCACAAACTATAAGGCCAAGATGAGAATCTACGGGCACAAGTCTCCCACCATCTGTATAATGTTCATAACCACTTTAACATGAGCGGTGGTGCAGTTCATCAAGAACCTACTACATAGGACTGTTGGCAACTTCGACGAACTGAAAGAAAAGTTCCAAGAGCAATTTAGCGGCAGCGCCTATGAACCTCCTTAGTAGGACCGCCGGCAGAGAAAGTCTTGCGAGCTGGCCTCAACCCAATCACCATTCCACCATACGAGGTAGCCCGACCACTAGCAGCTGAGCTCAGCTGGCCTGGGCCAGCCTGAGTGGCTTGACCTACAGCCGCCCGTCTAGCCTTCTCCTCCATCACCATCTTCCTGGCTAGAGCAAGCATATCTTCGTTGACACCTACAAAAAACACGAAGATGGAGTCAGGCAACTGAATTGGCCGAAAAGGCAAACTACAGAAGCACAAGTAAAACTCTAAACCTACATTTGTGCTCTATCAGCCAGGAATTATCCCGGGTCACGATGTACGGCCAGGGGTTCCCTGCCTTGCCTATCCTGGCAAACACATTATACTCCTCCAGCTCCGCCCCTCTCAACTGCACTGGGGAGTAGTACACCGTCTTACACGGCCTTACCCACTCTAGCAAACCCACCAAATCGGCCCCCACGATGAAGAATCACTCCGATCTCCACTTCTTATGCTTCGACGATGGGGTGATCCACTTCGGCCTTCCTGGTCTCTTATTGATCGACCAAAAAGAAGCCTCCGACCGGGCAATCGAGAACGTGTGCCAGAAATAGTCCTCACGAGCTTCCACACCCATGTGGTGGCATCAAGCTAAAAAGCCCATGATTTGCACATACGAGTTGGGGGTCAGCTAGCCAAGGCTAACCCCCAACAAGGTGAAGACGTCAAAAATGAAGGGGTGCAACGGAAGCCTAAGCCTCCCTTCATATGGTGCTTACTAATACCTACCTAGAGCCCGTCCGGCCTACTATGCATGTACACTCCGTCCCTCAAGAGACTAACCTCGTAATCCTCTAGGATCATATATTCCTCCTTAATCACCACTAACTGGCCGGAAGTCAGGATACTTTGCATATTACAATCCGGGAAGCGTACCCGGTCTCCATAGTCCACCTGCCCCCTATGTCATCAACCTCATCGTCAGACCTATCTTCTGTTCAGGCTTCCCCGCCGTCCACTTCACTGGGACTCACCTTAT
>JAUMHB010075180.1:1567-12745 GCA_032359685.1 Pittosporum tobira | reverse complement strand
TTGTAAGACATGAATTTAATAATAAATTGGCAACCCAAGTCGGGGTGTGGATGCCCAGATTTGGGGGTGTCACACACGCCGTCTTGGAATTTGTTTTATAATATTTGGGTTGCTAGATCTGAACCAAACTGAGTCATGCCCAATCGAATTGTGTCTGTTAGCTGGGGAGGCCCGAGCCCAAGGTGCATAGTTTGGAAGTCATCGACGGCATTGGTCCGCCCAGACAGAGATGGATGCTGGCTCCTTCCAGGGGCCGAGAGACGAGCTCGGTCCTTCTTTAGGCGAGGCTCAAGAGTGGCCGACCTTCAGAGGGCCGAGAGGCAGACTCAGTCTTTTTTTAGGCGAAGCGAACAACCGAATTTCAAGAGTGGCCGATCGTATGGGTTATCACGTGGAATACAACATTTATCCTAATTATGACGAAAATGAAAATTCTAATTCTAATTTGGGACGATCCCCGTCAATCACAATGAAAGTCAAACCGTACTACTATTTCTTTCCTCTCCATTTCTTTTTTCTTTGCTAACTATTATTTTTACTTAAAATATAACATTATTTATATGAAGAATATATTAATTCTGCAATTAATTTCATACAATAGTGTAAAAAATTATTTGCACAAGCATGGAATAAAATTTGACCAAAAAAAAAATAAAAAAATACACCGTCTTGGACGCAATTACATGTACTTTTGTGTTTTAAAAATTATATCTTATTTTATATATAAATATATATTAAATTATTTATTTATAATACATGCATCAAACAGTACACCTTTTGAATAATTGTCCTTTATAACATCTTCTCAAATACTTGTATAGATAGAGAACTTATAAATTCACTATAAAGATTTATTAATTTCACTAGTAAGTACTACAACGTGAGGTACTTTCCTATAATAACTATTTTTCTATTCATATAAATATTTATTAATTTGCATAGTGTCAAAAAAATTTAAAAAAAAAATCAAAGGTCTTGAGTGCGATTAGGGCTACGCAGAACAGGCCCGTTCTCTCCCTCTAAAATTCTAATCCACTCGTTGAGGATCCAATACGCTCACCTCATCGTGCTCCGAACCGAAGAAGCTATTTCCTAGACACAGGTACACTCAATTTTCATTTGCAGAGTCTTCGCTTTCCATTATAAATTAGGGTTTCCTAAATTTCCCCCTCCTTTTCAGCCTGTGTTTTATTGGTTTATATAAAAGCTTACAGCTTTTGACATTTTATATAAGGGACTAATATTGGGATTATTGTTTATGTGTCCGTGTTTTATATGTGGATGAATTGGATTTTAATGAGAAGATCAGATCACAAAAAAAATTGACGTCTGTAGTAGTGGTGCTAGGGTTTGTTGATGTGGATAAGGTGATTTATGTGTTCCCCAAAACCCTAGAAACAAGTAGATAAAGTAGAAAGATTTTATATTTATTTAGATTTGAGTAAGAGAATTTTGAATGAAGATATATATATATATATATATATGATTGAGTAATGTTTGGGGTCCCAAACGTGTGACAAATTGCATTAGAGGTTTGTACAATTTGGTGTTGCACAACCTCGCAATGTAATTTGCGACACATTTGGGACCCAAAATTGCAGACCCCTATGATTTCTCTAAGCTAAGTCTAATAAAAGAAAAAGAAAAATGCAGAGATGATACATTGTCATTATGTGGAAGAGATAAATTGGAAGGTCCAAAACAAAAGACTAAGTTAAATCAGCATTGTAATTGGAGATGCTTTTGTATAACATCATGATTTAACTGAAATTTAGTGTAGCTTCATCACCTTGTCTCTATTTGGATTAGCAGAGAGAGTGAGTGTGTGTGTGTGTGTGTGTAAAAGAAAAACTAATGAGGACACTTTTATGTGTAAAATGGAAACTAGAGATTTTGTTTTCCAAAATTGTTGCTGGTTCAAGTTACGGTCTTAGATTCATGGGAAAAGTAGAAAACTGAAACAGAAAAATTAAATGTATAAACTAAAGTTACTAAATACTATAGGAAAGCTACTGAATAATTTTATTTTCATTCTTTAAAGTTGTAATAATCAGGAAAGAAAAACTTCAGAATGGTGAGGCACACGCACGCTGCCAAATCACCTTGGCTGCTGTCTACACTGATTTTCAGAACACCATTGACACCTGGAGCTTTGATTCCAATTTTCTTTTGTGAAAGTTATGGTTTTCACTTTGGGTTGATAGTGGCAAGAAATTTTATTTCAAAATTTTTGTTGTAGTGTATGTATAGTATGTATAAGTGTATAACCCTTTTCTAGCATATAGAGGAGGTAGTTTGAGCACTTTGTCTTGCACTCTTTTTGAATGGTATTGTGCCCAGGAGTCCTTGTTGATAATATTTCTAAGAACACATAATATTTCTTTGACAACAAAAGAGACTTGCTGAAGATGCCACAAATATTTGAATTATGCTGCCTTTTTACCCCTCCTTCTCCTGTTCATAATCAACTTTGAGGTTTGAATTACATATTGTTTAGGCTTATTAAGAATTTTTCTCGAGAACAGAAATTAGGACAATTGAATTGGGACAATTTTTGGTGTGCTCACTAGTTTTTTCACTTCCTTGTTTGCTTGTGTGTGATAGATTATATAACTTTTAGCAGCGAGTATTAAAAGAATGAAACGCAAGCGTGGGAATAAGAAAGGCAAATCTAAAAAACCATCTGTGGTGGCTCCGAAAGAACCAACCCCACATGTTGCTGATGTGAGCGCAGAAGATAATTCGGGAATGGACGATTTTGATAATGATGATGTGGACCCTGGTTTGGAGCCCGAGACACCATCTTCAACTGGAACTGATCAGCCCGAAAAACTTGCGACTATCAATCCAGGTGGCGTTATTGACAAGACACCTGGTAGATTAGTTTATGGGCGTGTTAAGGTGAAGATCAAAACTTCAAAAGCATTCGATACTTCTTCAGATGCACCTACGCAAAGTGATACCGATAAGAGCAGCCAGCAAATTGGATTGGAAAAACTGGGAAGGGTTAGTGAGAAAATGGAAGACAGTGCCAACTCATTGCCTGAAAGTAGTTTAGGTCTAGGGGCAAATAAGTCTAAGAAAACTGGGGGAATAAAAATTAAATCATCAAGGGGCTTCAGTTCTTCAAGGCTAAGTCCGTGTGATAATGCTGGGCTGGTGCAGGGTGAGAAAACACGCCAGAATGAGCCGGTTTTTCATCGGCATTCTGAGGCCAACAAGCAGGAGCTGGACGCTGCTTTGGAGGTATGTTCTAGATATCTCATACCCTGCTTTGATGCTATATTTAAAAATTAAAAAATAAAATAAAATGTGTTTTTGAAATCTTCTTATGATTCATATTTGAAACTTTCCACAGCTGAAATCTGTCTAAATCTGCTTATTCGTCTCTCTCTACAGGTGATTAAAAAGGTGATGAAAATGGATGCAGCTGAACCATTCAACGTTCCAGTGGATCCTAAAGCACTAGGAATACCTGTAAGTATGATAATTAAATATGTTAAAAATATCTTTGAAAATCGTAATATTTAGATGTATCTGATTTATTTAATTATTTATTTTTATCTTGTTGGGACTGCTGTTTCAGGATTATTTTGATGTGATTGATACACCAATGGATTTTGGTACAATATGCAGCAATCTCGAAAAGGGTGTCAAGTACACGAACTCAGAAGATGTGTATAAGGACGTGCAATATATATGGGATAATTGCAATAAGTACAACAATAAAGGTGATTACATTGTAGAGCTCATGAAAAAGGTAAAGAGAAACTTCTTCAAGTATTGGACAGCTGCCGGGTTGTACACTGAACCACAGCATGGTAATAATAATGATTGTGGTGAGCTTTTTCATCTATGATGATGCTATAATTCCTCAATTAGTGCATATGCTCGGATTTTGGTAAGTGTGTTAATGTTAATTATATGTTTGGTGTCCTAAAAGCACACTACCTATTACCCGATTTTGCAGATATTGAAATCATTCATGTGAAAGATGTAGGACCTTCTAGTCATGGAAAGATGCCTGTCAAGAGTAGTCATTCAAAACCCAAGCCCAGAAAGCGTCATGGGTATGTTTGCGGGTTTCTTATTCATAGATATTGCTGCTATTCATTTTTTACCCACTAGTAACTCTTAATGATGGTTCAAATAATTTATTGATGATGTTCTTCCATTAAAGAAAGTGTAATATGACTTGTCCAAAAATTAAAAAAAGGTTTACATGTGATAAATTTATGGTCTTCCACTGTTCCTGGTAAATTATTTAGTTATTGTTGGTAATTACTGTTGATGTCACCTTTTTTACTGTCTATTTGACTCGGAAACACACTCAAATTACTGGATTTCTAGTCTTGGCCCGACCGGAATCCTTTAAGGTCCTGCAACTGAATACAGGGAAACTTCCATATGAAGGTTTAGATCTTAGTTATCATCTTCTATTCAGGATTACAAATGATCACTTTAGGAGTGTCTTATTCAACATCAGAATGTGTGATATTATGATTTTGCCTTTTAGGACTTTTTGTCTTCTACTTCTCAAACTGTTTTTTTTTCCCTTCTTGTTTT
This sequence comes from Pittosporum tobira, assembly GCA_032359685.1. Lineage (NCBI taxonomy): Eukaryota > Viridiplantae > Streptophyta > Magnoliopsida > Apiales > Pittosporaceae > Pittosporum > Pittosporum tobira. The sequence continues at coordinate 8,179 of JAUMHB010075180.1, read as the reverse complement.
TAAATCTGACAGAGTTAAGCGGCATAAGGATGACTGTCTATGTGCTATATGTGTTATGATGCGACGGAGGCAGGAGCGTGAAGAGGAGGAGAATGCTCAAATGGTTGAAGATCAGATTGAGAGTAGCGATGGTCTTTCTGTACAAGTGCTCAAACCGGAGGTACATCTATTACTTTTACAAGGCTCCCTACAGAACCTTTAAGTTACATTTTTAATTTTTATTACCACAGGCTCATTTTTATTCAAATTATTTTAAAGGGAGCTACGGCAGTTGAAAGTCCTGGTGGTGAGGATGTATCATCGAGTGTGGAGAATTCACAAAACCAGGATGGAGATGCTGACATGGAAGATAGATTACAGGAGGTTAAGATGGAAAACACGGAGCGGGTATATAATAATAGTATTAGTCCTTTCCAAGAGAAGCAGATGGTCAAGGAGGACAACAATATCACATTTCAGACAAATGTAGAGGGTGAAATAGGCGAAGGATCGTTGGGGGAGGGACATAGTGGTCAGTTTCAGACACAAATGGAGTCTGGTGGTGATATGCCAAATGAAGCTGGAAAAGAAGAAATATCGTTACATCATCAGGACAAAAATAAAGGAGTTGAACATCATAAACCTAAGGTAAATAATTTCATTGCAATTGAACCTTTTCCAGCATTAACTACATAATTTGCAATTTTTATACTACATCCATCCCACAATAAATGTCCACATTTGATTTTGAAAGGTCAAATTGTTCTATTGAGGAGTTTCTTTGGGTATAGGTTGAAGTTACGGAATGTTTTTAGCTTCATTTCTCTCCTGTTTACAGGAATATCTGGACGAAGATCAAAAGGCTAAAATCTACAAGAGCCTCCGTCGGTTAGAAAACCCCATGCTTTTGGAGGTGTGTGGGACCCTCTTTTCTGACAATTGCAAATCAATCTGGGGTGGGCCCCGTTCACTCGTTCGGCACCAGGGTTCTAGTCGCCGTAGTAGTTCTATTCATGCAGCTTTGGCAACATTCATGAAGTAGGTGACATGTTCTGCTATACAGCAGGATCACACCTCACAAACCAGTGAACCAAAGTAGCAAAATTTGATGATTTTTATTTCAATTTTTGGTGGGTCCTTGTGGAGTGTATGACGGGAACTCTGTAATCTAGGTCTCTAATTAACAGAGAATGCTAATATGTAAAATAGGGATGCGACTCTACTCATCATAAAAGATGCTAGGATAAGATTGTAACTGTAAAATTGAAATTGTAATTTCATATGCTACAAATTTTGCCCGACTCATTTATTTCCTTATTGTAATATTTTTACCCTCTTTACTGTTGGAATCTCTAGTTGCTGAGTCAGCAAAACCTTTAATTTTCACATGAAGGTGCTCGTTTTCCGTCAGGTATGATTTCTGATGGAAGCGGAAGAATAGTACTGCACACTTGGTTCCAAGCGAAGTCATAGTCAAAACCATCACTGTCGTTGATTTGGAGAGCATACTCTTGGCCCTTGTTCATCATGCGTCGAGGTCACACATTGTTCATGAACCGTACTCCGACATTGTTGACTGCATTGAGCTCAGCTTCTGTGGGAAGTCGATGCTTGGTTGCATGCTTTGTGCCACCTGGGAAGTCCTTTTGGAATTATCACAGCTTTCTAACTTCCTCAGTTGGATCTGCCAGCTGCGAGTTATCAAATTCCTTTGGGAGAGGGTTGAATCCACTTGGAACAATCGGAGTTTCTAGCACCGGCGCGGATGGAGAAATATCGATCGAGTAATGGATACAAGTGGATAAAAGAGTAATTGCTTTAGGTATTTTTAGATGAGAGGTCCTCTTGTTAATCAAAGACTATCCCATCTTGTTAATCCAAGAGACTATCTGTCCCATCTTTTTATATTCAGGTGCCCAATAATCAGTTTCCATGGAATATATTTAGCAGTACTCCACATGCTCCACAAAATAACTTCTTTTTAAAGAGTAATTTTGAAATCATAAAATTTGTTCTTTATCAAACAAGCTTGAGTTTGTCTAGTTTTATCGAGCTTAACCCAAACTTTAAATTACACCAACTCGAGCCTGTTTGCCTCGACTCGGCTAGACTCAATTCAATTCGTTTAACACTCCTATTATGCTATTATGCAACGAAACATATTTTTAGTAATCAAACATAGATAACAGACTAAAATCTCTGCCAAATGAAGGTTCAATATCAAATAATGACTTGATCATCCGAAACATGTTAATGGAAGATAAGATACAAGTTCACAAAACCCCACAGCAATAAAAAGAAGTCAAATCCAACCAAGAAATTTCCTAATCAACTATATAACTCTCTTAATTACATGAAATCAAAAGACACAAAAAGAGTCATGCTATGGAGGCTCCCTTGTTCTTGAAAATGGTCTTTGCCCAAGAGAGAGATTTTTGGTGAGACTGATGAGAGAGGATGTCGGCCGACTCTGGACAGAATTTCTGTTGCCGTTCTCAAATTGTCCTTCGTTTGTTCTTTCCCCTGCTTTTTGATGCCCCTGCAGAAGAATATAATCATGTTAGTTATCAGCAATGTTTACACCACACCCAAGAGAAATCAAAACAGGAAAACAAGAAAGGCTGATTTTTGAAAGGTCCGACTCTAGACTAATGTTTCTAACTTATTCCAAATTTATTATAAAAAAAAAAAAAAAAAAAAAAAAGGTCTCAGCTAATGCCCCAAGTGTAAAAATTTTAAATTGGTGTGAATTCATTTAAGCTTTCAAAACAAGTTTCCTCACTGGTAGTACTTTTCAAATAGTCTGCCATATTGACAATTTTTCTGATTTTTTTTTTAAATAAAATTTATAACCACACTCTTAAGGTGCACACTGGATAAATCACTGGGCGCACGCAATACTCCACCAAACACTCGCATGGGTAATCTGGTAGTAAACTAATGTGTGAGTCTCCCAAGAAATTCATTGCTATTGCGTGGTTTCCATCCCAATACCTTGCCAATTTTAGTCGAGCATTTATCATGGAGCAGGTGACATTGTTCTGATTTTGAATTTTAAAATGTTGCAAATTTAGTTCAGGAAGTCCAAATGGGACTTGTTTTTTGAACACGGCCCGGGTGTTGTTTGGGTGGTGGTGGTAGTGTGTGTTGCATTTTTTTGGGGGTTTTTGTTTTTTTCTCGTTGTGGTTTTGGGGGTGGGGGGAAGGTATGGGATTGGGGAGAGAGAGAGAGAGGAACTCACGTAGACACCATGTTGATATGCATGTACTTGAGGAGCTGGTTTATTGATCCTTTTTGCTTTAAGCGTCTGTGCCTGGTTTTCATAGAAGTTGAAATCATCCAACATTGACGTCTTTGCTGGATAACTCTTGAATATTTTTAGCATTTGAAAACCTTGCCGGAGTCCAATCTGAAAAAAATGATAATGAAAATATCGACTTTTCCAAAAATAATAATAATAAATAAATATATATATATATATATATATATATATATATATATCTGAAGACCCCCAAATTATTTTGATATCTAAAGCACACTCTGAACTACTGCTTCCATGAAACATCACAAAACATACCTCCTGAGTATCCCTGGTAAATGTTACAGGCCTGTTATCATTGTTCTCAAGGATAATGTGTTTTAGTTGTGGGTTGGGGACATCCTTAATTATGTGCCACTTTACTGGGAAGAATCCACTCCACTTATCAGCCTGCCAAAAGTCCATTTTTTTGACAAAATCCACTGGGCCAACCATTTCAGCAACGCCCACAAACTGCCCACTTGTATTAACCTGAGATCCAGGAAAAGAAATTACTAATTAGTGGATGCTCATTAAATACGAGTAAACACAAGAAAGGTGAATATATTCTCACATATAGAAGACAGTAGAATAACAGTGTATTCTATTACTCCATCAGTTCCACAGAAAGTCTCTTGTTTGCCAAATATTTTTGTTAAGAGTTCCATTTTGATTGATTATAGTATAAAATGACACAATGTCGTTAAAATTTATTGTCATGATTTCATTATCATGTCACCAAAATTGAACTAACCACTCATTATCTTTAGGGGTAAACATGTAACCGACATATATACTCATATCCTTAATATTTTATTTTTACTTTTTTTCAACTAGGTCTCTTTTCCGGGACAGAGGGGGGGGGGGGGGTTTAAGAAACTTACTGAATAGAAGAGGAAAATTGGACATTCTAATCCTGCTTCACTTGCTTTGCCTTGTGCTTCATGGAAAGCAGCTTCTAGTTTTTTATTGCCAGTCGAAGTACTGGACCAAACATTATATTTGATGCACTTATGAATGTCAACTTCACTATATGACTTGATGACGTAGAACTTGGCATTATCATATTCGGTCCTAAAATCTTTTAGATTATATTCATCTCGTTGCATAGAAGACCCCATCTGTCTATCCTCAGCCAATGAGTTAAGAGGATTGTTCTGGCCCTGCCCTCGAGGTCCACGAATTAGTTCGGTCTGTTGGGCTTCAAACTCTCCACGTCTGTTTGGCTTTTCTATCGAGTCATACATATCATTGCTGGCCCACATTCTAGCACTAGGCCTGTTGTTCAATGGAGTTGTGGCATGAGTAAAGTAACCATCTTGGTCATTACGGTTAGCATATGATGGGGATTCGCCAGCTGGCTGAGATCCCCTCATAACGCCTTTAGACGGGTTGAAACCCCGGCCTAAATTGCGCCTCCAATACAAATCTTGCGAGAGCTAGACAAAACAAACAATTTAAAATAGATTGAATATAAGCAGCAACCAATTTTAGTCCAAAACATGTATACAAAATATTTCAAATTACGAATTAGAGGAGCATATGGTTTAATGGTTTTACAGGAATGTATACCTGACATAAGGGTTTTAGAGGATGAGGGTTGAGGAAAGGCTTCTTAGAAATATTAGGTGTATATTGTCGCGATTTTGCAAGCCATTCATCATAACTTTCTTTATATCCTATAAAAAGCAGAAAATAAAACTAGTAATGTTAGTCTGCAGGTAAACTGAATAAAGGAAACAAAATGAGGATCACAGACTACTACTGCTAACAAAATTTATTTTCATAAAGCAATTAAATAAATTACACTCTTAATTTTAGTATTTCGCAGATTGATGTAGTCCCACCTTTGATAGTAGAAGTAGAAACCCCAGAATGAGTTGGGGTAGAGGTTTTATCAGATGATATTCCATCTTTCCTAGCAACCTGATAGGAACATTTGAAGCAAAAACATCAATAATCAATTATAGCCCAAATTTGATAACAAGAAATATGATACTTCTCTTACTGCACTGAACCCAGCAATTTATACAGTTGCGGTATGAGTTCGGCAAAATATACCATAACCAAACCAAAGGATGAAGGTCAATATTGTAAGTACCATAGGAACACAGAAGATTATTCACACACACAAGTTGCAATAATTGAACAAGCAAAAAGTAAATTGACTAATAGAGATTAAATGGAAAAGAAGAAAAGATGAATAATACTTGTTGCTCACATTTACTTTAGCAAAGTACTAAAAAATTAATGGAAAATTGAAACTTGGCTACGTGATATAAAATCCAAATTTAAATTTAAAAAGATCATAGTTTTGACAAGAATTACAATTAGATCCTTTTGCACCCTAACAGAAACAGCCCATTCCTATGCAAAAAATCAGCATAGCCAATTTTACAATGTCCAGATTGACTCCGCAAGGTACAAATAGATGAGGATATACATGCACTTTGCAGTTTACATAGCTCACAAAAATCTGATAGGAGAGCCTTGTAACAATGGAAACTGGCAAGTACTATGAAATTCAAGATCATTGGGAGTAAAAAAATGAAGTAAAAGCCCTACCTTTCAAGAACAATGTTTATTTTTAAAAAAGAACTTTAGCTTTCCAAAAAAACCCATATAATTTGGACAGCATGATTGACGAAATCAAGAGCACATGATAAAAGCCGAAATCACTCAACAGGTAAAATTTGAGTTATAATATTACTGTTGGCATACCACTTCTCGCTCAATGAGAGGAGTACAAAAACCAGAACTCTCGCTTGCAGCAACTGTCCCAGCTGGAAACCATAGTTAGGGGATAGCATAAGATAAAGTATTGCAAAGACCTCAAAAAAATAGCAGAACCCAAAAAGTTCATTAAGCCAAAACCAAAATCACAGCTGCAACAAATTGTGCCAGTAAGGGGCATATATGTAAAATAGACGAAGGATACTTTGCTTGATTTCCTTCTCTCCAGCCATATCAATCTTCAACGCCCAATTCCTCACCTACAGTGGACTACAATATACTTACCTAGTAGAACAGCAGAGATAAAGAAAGTCACGGTTAGTAACTTAATCATGATTTATTCTCGTAGTATAAGAGTCAATCGTCAAGAACAAGCTTAAGAAATCTTTACCCAATATATATTGTATGCAATAAACAAAGAATAGGGAGCAATATCCATGTTACGCGTTCAAATGCCTCACACACGTGAGAAAAGGATCTGGAAGGGATATATGTAAACGATAATACAACAAAACAATTATATATATATATATATATATATATATTCAGGTTCTCTCACTGGATAAAGATTCAAACTTTGTTTCAAAGTATGCAATAATCC
>JAUMHB010075158.1:0-12746 GCA_032359685.1 Pittosporum tobira | reverse complement strand
GCTAAGATCCAAGAAATGATGCAAGCATCTTTGGTTTCCCATTGCGTAAGTTCCTTAGCGTCTGTAGGTGCCGAAGATCTGCCGTCGATGTGATTCCAAAGTTTTTTCCCTTTCAAGAACATTCTGAACTGAAACTCCCAGGCAGCATAATTCTTGCCTGTAAGTCTAATCGTAAATGTATCCGAGGATTTGCTGGAAAAATTTTCGGTAGACATCATAAACCGAAAAATCACAAAACCAAAGTGTTGATAATAAATCAACCCGAAACGAAGAAGAGAAAAGAAAAGAACCAGAAAACAACCCATAATAGATAATCAGAAAAAAAAAAATTACAAGCTCTAATACCATAATAATCTTTAAGCAAAATAGCTGAATGCCTTTACTCTCTAGATCTTTCTCCTTAAATAAGAATAATGTACAGCCTAAATTAATGGTACAACTAATGTACAGGTAATGTAATTCCTGAATTAGTGTTCTCAATCAAAACTAACTATTCTAAGTAATATATACAAATACATAGTAGGAAGAATAACTTAATTAGAACTACAAATCTTGCAAGTAATTAGTGAATTAGTGTCATAAATCATTGTCATTAATATAGATTGTGGCTAGCAGTTTGAAATTGTCGTTTTGTCGAAAATCGTGCTGGATCGGAAGTAGGACTAATAATAAGTCGAGGTTGGGACTTCTGATTCGAACTTGTCGTTTAGAATTAAATCTAAGGTTGTCTGTAGCTGTAGAATGGGGAGTGAATTGGAGGGAGCGGATTTCTGAATGGAGCAGATTACACGTTTATCAATTTATGTGGAGCTGATTTGTGTTTTTCTTTTTCTTGAACTTTCAATTTGTTACTAACAATTGTACTCTTCTATATCAGCAAATAAGGAAAGAAAAAAAAATGTGTATTTATATATTAAAAACATAATAAAATAACGCCGTTTCGGAGTTTAAAAACGTTAATTGACAAATTTTAAAATAAATTAAATTTTTTATCATTTAATTAAAATAATTGAAATTGAACAAACACAAGAATTTGGGATAATAAGTTATATTTACCCCTTATATATGCACCTCCGCTGGGGAGTAGGAGGGTCATTTATGTATACCACAAGAGTACGTTGTATACATTTAGAAAGAATAATTTTTTTTTAAAAAATGTAATAATTAAATATACGAGTGTTTGTGATTTTATTTCAAATATTCAAAAACAACAATAGTATCAAGTATGATTATTAATTGATCTCAAATAATTTAAAATTTTTATAAAAAATAATGTAACTATTAATAAATAATAATAATAAAAAAAGTAGCCGTCTGAAATTGTTGGAAGGAGTGCCTTATGAACCAAATGTTTAAGCTATTTATAGGTTTCAAATTTATACATAAAGACTTAATACATTTACACACGACAATCAATGCAGGTTTGAGCAAAGTAGCAAACTCACACGTTGCCTTTATAATTACTCTCATTTAATTTTAATAGGGATGAAAATAAGTCAAATAAAATTAAGTATAATTTGTTCATATATAATTCGTATAATTTATTAATTTTAAAATAAAATTTGTGTATGATTCGTTTAACTATCATATCAAGTATAAATATAAATCGAGTCATAGTAGTTTGAAATTTTCGAATAAGTTACGTCGAATATTAATAAAATAATAATAATTTAATAAGATTCAAATAATTAATTGAACTTTAAAATATACTCATATTCTATTCGTTAATATTTTAAATCGAATTTGAATCTTAACTTTTAGCCGATCCATCACTTGAACCTTTTAATTCTATTTTCAACTTTAAACGTTAAGGTGTAGATGTTTTAATCATGACTTTAATATCAATTTGCCAGAGACCCAAAAGCCCATAAGAATCCGTGACAAAGATCATAATATTATTATTAAATTAACTAGATTTAAAAGTCTAGCTTATTAGTTATAAAATTCAATCTTACATATTAAGTGTTAAAGTGTTAGAGAATATAATATTAATTATATTAATATAATTAATATTATATTATAGTATTTATAAAATTTCATATGTACTTTATAAATTTTAAATGATATTAATATAATTTTATTTTTATATTATTTAATATATGACTCCGTCTTATATTATACTCTCTCCGTTTCGAAAAAGATAAGTAAAATAAATAAAGTACGTAAATTAAGAAAATAAACTTTTAAGGAAAGAGTATATTTTTTTGACAAAATTATTCTTATAAATATATTTTATAATAATAAAGAGAGAGAAAAAAAATTTGATGTGACATAAAGTGAGGATAAAAAAATAATTATAAACTAAAAGTAGTAGATAAAGTCATTTTTTTTAGAACGATAAAAAAAATTAAAACAAAAAAATATATATTTATTATTTATATTTTTATATAAATTCTAATATTAAATCCTTAATTTCACATTCGATAATTGATATGGGACTGACGTAACTTACATATGTTACTTTAACATTAGCCTAGTAATGTTTCAACTATAATTCAAATTAAACTTTAACTAAATAAACAGTACTCGAGTCTGAACAAATTTGTTCGCCCCACAAGTTCTTATTTCTGCATTATCTCTTCATAATGGAGTATAGATTTCAAATTAAAACAGAATAATATTGTTCTCCATCTGTCTTAAGTTATTTGTCTAATTTGACTAATTTTATTTGAATTAATTTTTATATTAATTTTTAAAATCATAAAAAAAATGAATACAATTATTAAAAATTACATAAGTTTATTACAAATTTTAATTTTTATAATTTTAAAAATATTTTTTTATATACTTAATTTTTATTTTTAAAAAATTTAATTTTAATTAAAAAAATAAAAATGAGCTTTTATTTCAACGTCTGATAATTGATAAATGTGAGTGTGCGTGTGCGTGTGCGTGTGTATTCATTTCGAAGCCTCAAAAAGAAGAGACAGGTCATTTATTAATTCAACTTTTATTTGTTTTATTCTTCTATTTTCTTCTTCATTTTTGAATCATTTGATTTTATTTTGTCAGCTTTATATTTAATGCAGAACCAGCATTAATTCAACTCTCTGCAACATGATTCTATTGCCACTTGATAGGTCTTTTCACATGGTTTTCTTCTCTCTATAAAATGATAAATTCTCCAAGACCACTCGATTATTCAAGAAAGTTTCACTGAGAGTGTGTGTGTGTGTGAGAGTGAGTGTGTGTGTGTGTGTGAGAGAGAGAGAGAGAGAGAATGAGGAGAAAACCTTGCTGTGAGAAGAAAGGACTGAAGAGAGGGCCATGGACTCCTGAAGAAGATGAGCTTCTTCTTCAACACATCAACAAAAATGGCCAGGGAAACTGGCGTTCTCTTCCTAAACAAGCTGGTTTCACTTTTCTCTCCCTCTTTCCTTTATTTTTTCTTCTGACAAAAAGTTTTGAATGTGCCTCTCATGAACGCTTTGATTCATTTGGTTTGACCTTGAGTTTGTTGGAACATATTGCTATGAGTTCAACTTGGTTAGTTTTGTTTGTTTCTTTGTCTTTATATATGTATCCTGATTCTATTTATTATAATTTATTTTTAAAAATAATTTATTTTTAAATTATTAATAATTTAACTTATGTGAAATAAATTATAAATTGAGTACAAAATATTTGGGGTACAAATTGTCAATAGATTTATTTTTATTTTTTTTTAATTTTAAAGTAAATTACAACATACCGACTTATATGATTATGAAAAGAATGATTATCACTTTGTCGGTTCAGTTTGAGACACGGTAACCTCATCAATTTAAGATAAACAACTGATCGGTGACCAAGTATTTGTTTTGGTGAAATGTATAATGCAGTGTTTAATAAGTGAAGATAAATGATGCATATTTCCAACTTTTCATCGATTTCTTGGCTTCTGAACCTTCATTTGAAATAGTTCTTTGATACAGCCATCCTTTATATGCTAACACACTGATTTGAAATTATATGGGGTTTGAAGTATGAGACTCCCAGTTTCTTTCAGAAAATAATAACTATTGTTTGGAATATTTGCTTTTACTTTTTATTTGGGGTTTTATGTATAAACCATTAAATACTCCGTTCCTCCCGTATTAAATTTCTTAATTTAACTTTTACGTTCAAAATCAATGTTTTGAGACTCGTAGGACCCAATTCGATACTTAATTAATCAATGTAGAGGGAAGGCTTAGAGTTTAGGGCGATTATTCGAGAGTTAATCCTTATTTTACTTGGTTTTCTTAGCGAATACTCAAAAATTGACCAATTAATTAGAATTTCTTTTAGGAATATTCGATAGAGTACACGGATGCCAAGAACGAGTTTTAGAACATTCGTCAAAATAAACACCAAGTTTGAACTGGAAACAGGGCAGTTATTTATGGTGGTGGAAATATGATCAATGTTCATTGATTTCATGGCCTTAGCACCATTATTATGTGGACTAGTTACTTGGATCTGGAAATGTGATGTATGTTTCCATAGTAATAAAGGTGGACTCGATAAACAATGTGGTGGTTTTGCTGAGGCATGAGAGCTTCATTAACCTAAATAGTAATTTAGGGGTAACTGATATTTTCACCCCCTCCGTACCACATTTGAAACTTTGGTGACAAGTTTATATTGTTTAAAAAGTGGGATCAACAGGTGAAAATATTAATTTCCTTTCTCAGAGTAAAATAGATGTGGTCTATGGACATAGTTTTTAGAAGTGCAGTTTATGATTTATGAAATTTTCTCTTTTGGCAGGTCTTCTTCGCTGTGGGAAAAGTTGCAGACTCCGATGGTCAAACTACCTTAGGCCAGACATTAAACGTGGTCCCTTCACTGCTGAAGACGAGAAGCTTGTCATTCAGTTGCATGGAATGCTTGGCAACAGGTGAAGATGGGCTTAAATTTTATTGAAATTAAAATGATTCAGAAAAAAAAATTAACTTTTGAGTTTAAATGACTCTTTTTTGGAACGGAAGGAGTACAATAATGCTGGTAATAACATGTGCAACTGTGTTGTCCAACAATAATGTTTACTTTTAGATATGCTGCATTTCCAGTTTTATGCAACTTTTTAACTCAAGCATTCAACTACATTCAGATGGGCTGCTATTGCATCTCAACTACCAGGAAGAACAGACAATGAGATCAAAAACTTGTGGAACACCCACTTAAAGAAACGGCTGCTTTCCATGGGCATCGACCCGCAAACCCACGAGCCCTGTATGTATGTCCATGGGCCCCTTACGATACCCCCTACATCCCCCTCGACCCGCCACATGGCACAATGGGAGACTGCTAGGCTTGAAGCGGAGTCACGCCTTTCGAAGGAATCTTCATTCTCAACTACATCTAGTAAAAAAACTGCTGATACTGATTACTTTTTACGCATATGGAACTCTGAGGTAGGAGAATTGTTTCGAAACTTCAAAAAGGAAGGTGAAACTGCTTGTCGAAGTCCAGTCTCTCAAACATCTTCATCCACGAAAAACTGGCCTATTTCTGGGACAACAGAAATAAGCATTGTCAAAAAGGAAGAAGCAGAATACAAAAACAGCACATCCTGCATTGATTATTTTATGGGCAGATCAGATGCCTCATGCTCGGATGATTTGGAGGATTCATCCGATACTGCATTACAGTCGCTTTTGGATTTTCCGGGGAGCAATGACATGAGCTTTTTGGAAGGAAAAACTGATAATTATGAGATATATCCTGCCATTTTCACCGAAAGCACCTTAAATTGTTCCCTCTGAAAAATGCCAAGAGTATATTGTTAAATTTTGTGATGATTAATTTTTATGCTGGTTGATTTTGGTGTTTTTACCAGCTGTGAAGGAAGAACAAGCGCTTAGACCTTCATATGTTGCTAATTAAATAGAGCTAGCATGTTAAGTATATATGGAAGACATTTTCCTTGTTTTGATCAAACCATCCATTGAGTTTAATATGTACTTGCAATTGTCATGTCTTTTGTTATTGTTTATTTGACGCTATTTGTGTCGTATATTGCAGGCTTTTGGCTCTTTTGACCATTGAAAATTTTATGATGAAAATAGAATCTAAAAATAATAAATTTTAAAATACTGGAAAATGTAAAATATTTTAATCTCCTCCATTATTATTGCAAACAAGCGTGGCCTAATATCAATTCATCTACAAAAAATGTATCAGAATAAAAGATTATGCACTTCAGAGAATGCAACATTCTAGATTTTGTGCTCGAAATGGAAGATGAAGAATTTCGGAAAACTTATCAATACATCATTAATGTTATACTTGATTACAACAAACAAAGGATGTTGTTCCTATGCAAAATAAGTAATTACACAACAAGTGAACATACAGAGACTTTCAAAATATATAAACACAACTATAACAAACAACAAATTACATTTTCAAAAGCTGGAAACTTGTGTGATACGGGCGAGAAAACTTTTAACCTCCAAAGCACCCAAGAGTCTTCTTTGGAACATTACCGGTTGCTCGGTGTTTTGCAGCCATCTCCTCTGCTTTAAGTAATTCTTCCCCACGTTTGGCTTCAACCATGGCCCGCCTTTCCTCTGCCTCCTTGTGAATTAAAGCTGCCTTGTTTTTCATTTTTTCTGCATATTCTGCTTTCTTCTTATCTAGTTCTTCCTGCAAACACCTAAACATGTTATCTCTGAACATAAAACTAGGAAAGCTAATTGATAGAGATACGTAGTATTTATTGGCATTTGTGTATTATTTATGAAATAAATTATTACCTCAAATTTTTTCAGTTTGGATTCAACTATTGCTTTCTGGGTGTTCTCCCATGAATTGACAGCAGCGTGTTGCTTTTGGGCCCTGTTCAATTGTTAAAATGAAGTAAGCAAAATTTTAGGTGTCATGATCCTCAAAAACTAAATGTCTGCAGATCTATCGAAGATAAATTGGCAAAAAGAAAAAAAGGAACTTGCCACAAACTCACAACGGGTACGATTTTCTTTTTCTTACCAGAAATTATACAATATTTACCGGAGCAATTTAAGAATCTGTGAATCCTTGAAACTGAAAAAAGAACAAGAAAAGTTGGAGAAAGCCTTACTTGTTCTCAACTTTTGATTTTGCGCTTTCCTCCCAAGCCTTGATAAAGGACAATCGCTTCTCTTTTTCTACCTCTGCAAGAGCAACATCTGAAGACAAAACATAAAGGAAATCGTTTATATATATATATTTGAAGAAATACAATAATTATATATTTTTCCTCTTTTCTATGGGAAATCTTCAATGCCATCATGTCACAAACTTATAGCAAGCTAATGTACTCATCAAAATGCTTAGGGAAATGTACTATGTTCTTTTACTCTCTTTCCTAATCCCTAATGCATTTCATATCATCAATTTTGCAGAGTAAAACAGGAAAACCTGAGTTGTATTTGAAACACCTACCTCTGTCGATTGACCCTTTGGAAGTTTTCTTTGCTGTCGTATCTGGAGTCTCTGGCAAATTTGGAAGAAATATGAGTTAGATTCTAATAAGCACATTATCCATTTTCATCTGACAGACAATGTTTGATTCAAAAATAAGTCTCAAAGAAAACTCCAATAACTTGCCTAACTCTACGCCCGTCTTTCCTCTCAAATAATTAAAGGAGGATTAAAACAAGAAAATTAGCAATTAGCTTCCAATGCAGTAGCAGTGGCGTTCAAGAACAGTATGCTATTTATGCTAGGTAGTCAACCCAAAATAATCATGAGATTACAGATTGAGAAAGTATATTATAATAGAAAAACTTCTGCAAATGCTTCAATATGATTCTTAGTTTACCCATAATTTAATTGCGGATTAAGCCAAGTAACTTCTCCGTGTAAAACCGCTCAAGAAACAGAACAAGTTTAGGCCCTTAGGAACCTAAACACATTTTCACACCAGCTTTTCAACTAGTTAATTACCTTCGATGCCATTAATCAAGAAAGGTCATCTCAAGAAAGCAATATATTCTTTTAAAGATGAACCTTCTTTTTTCAATTTTTTTTTTCTTTTTTGGCTGAGTTTAAAAATGAACATTTCCAATGCTCCTTCCTGAAACAACAAAATGGCAAGGTAATGTTATTTCCATAAATCCCGCTCACATGAGTGTCTCGAGTGTGGACCAACTTATTATTATCAAAATCACCGATTTAACGGAGTCTGCAAGATGAAAGCATCTATATATGTCAAATTTATGAAAAAGGAGAAGTAGAGAATGATATCCGACTAAAATTAAAAGCACAAGCATGTTATCTTTGTGGAAATTTCTTTCCAAGTCAAAGACATGAACTTTAACTGCAAACTAACTACATACTCAGTAAAAAGAAAAACAGGATAAGTAAATACACTAAAACTGAAGACACAAGATGGAAATTCACAATATATATCCTCTTCAGTTTAAACAGAACTGAAATAAAAATAAAATAAAATAAATAAATACAGAAATTAAATTTGAAAAATAATCAATATTGTCCACCAGGACCACCAGATAAAACTCAACTAATCTCAAATAAGTACAATTTCGTTCAACCCATCTACATTAAATATATTACTACCATATTTTGATCATCAGGAAAACCATCAGAAAGAAAAAAAAATTCAATCTTTACCATCTTGCTAATAACATACAGATATTAATGAAAAAGCGTTATTCCCAGGAATTCATAATTCCAGATAAATCTTAACGACTACAAGTATGAAAATGTATTGGGGTGACAGAGAGCAAGAAATTACTTTCGACGAGAGCAAGAGCTTTGGCGTCATCGACCTTGTTGTCTTTTTCAGTCAGTGGAATCACAGCCTTCTCCTTAACGACGTCGTGTGGAGCAGCGTCAACCTTGGCCGGCGCCGGAGCTGGAACTGCCGGAGATTCCGTTAATTCTAGTTTCTTGGGTTGTTCTTCCGTTGCCATTTTGTAGTATTACCTAAATATAGAAGGTTTCGTGCAAAGTAGCTAAATTTTGGTCCGTGGAACCTCGGGAAAGAGGTGAGGATTTTTTGGGTGATGTCCAAATTTAGGAAAGCTGGGTTCTAAATTTATCAGTGGTCGGAGACGAGTGTCGACCGTGTATATCTTTCTGTGTACTGTGAGTGTTTTAATGTGTTATTTTTTAATGCAAGTAGTTAGAATCGTGTTTCGGCGGTGTATTGCTTGCCGCTGCACCCGCAGTTTATTAACCGTTGATCGGGTGGAAATATAGTTAGATACTCATAAATTGAAACTAAAATAAACTTCATGACCAAAACAATTTAATTAATGATATAGTTATTTTCAAGAAGTATTAATGTGTGGTGGATATTTCCGATTGTAAACGTAAATTTACTTCTTTGATGCACCCTATGTTTACCTTTTTCATGCCGACAGGTAAAGCTGCTAAGAGCGGTGGGAGTGTGGGACAACTATGTTGGCTTTGATTCCGGAACATACGACGACGTATAAGGAGTTTCAAGCAGGAGTGGTATTTTCTTGTTTTATTAACAGTTAATTTATTCATTAACAGAATGATCAAACTGCCAAACTTGGATTAGCTGTCGTGCATGAGTGTGTTCACGAAGTAAAACGGAATCTAAGGAGAAAGAAAATAAATTTTTTTTGTAATTTACTAATAATATATTACAAGTCTATTTTTCTAAAATAATATATATATATATATATATATATCAACAAAATTATATAATTTATAAATTTTTTTGGTGGGCTTATTTAAATTATAAATAGTCCAAGTTATTTCTTTCATCTTTTTTAATTTACGTTAAATAAATAATTGTAACATTTTTTTAGGACAAAGAGAATATTATAGAATTTAATTTTTTTTGCCTAATCCAATTAATTCCTATTAGATTTAGGCAGCCATACCACCTAAATTAATTAAATATTTAAATTTAATTAATTATTATTAATGTTTGGTTAATTCTCATTTAAATGTTAAAATATATTTCTACCGATTAAGTTGATTTAACGATTTTCAACACAATGATAACATAATCCACAGAGTGTAATTCTATAACTTTTTCATAATTAGCCTAAACTCTTAGCGTTGTTCGAGTTAAATGAAAATATTTATAATATATTAAAAAATAATAATTTTTATTTTTTTTGTATATGTATTTAGATAAGTAGTTCATAAAATTTATCATATATTAAAATTTGTCATAATATGTTAATAGGATTTTATAATATACAAGTTTAATTTATTTTTTGTTTAAAGTTATTTAATATTAACTTCAAAATATATCTCTTTTTGGAATAGTTCTTTTTTACTTTTAAAATGTTAATTTTTTTTTTCTTAAACATTGATATTTTGTATTATATATAAATTAATTAATATTTTTTATGTGATATAAGAAGATTTTGTGTGTGTGTGTGACTGATTTAATATTTACTATGAGTGTGGAAGCATCGATTTTGCTTTTGAAATTATCCCTCTCCTACTCATATTATTCGTCTGTTATGTGATAACTACGGATAAGTATTTTGTTTTCAAATGGAAGGGTCCTTAGCTTTCGTTTCGAACTCTAAAAATTCGTGACAAAATAAAATAAATTTTATAATTTGAGAAATTAAAATAAAATTTAAAATTAATTAAATTTTATATTACTATTACTTTTTGATATTTTAATTTTCCAAAAGTATAATTACTTAAATTTATGTCAGCTAAAATAGTATTCTTTATTTTAAAATTATTTTTTATTTTTCTTTTCTCTCTTTTTTTTTTTCCTCATAAATTTTTAAAATTTCAAACTTACTCTTAAAATAAAATAATAATTTTAATTCAGACAATACTCCTTATTCGCATCATTTAGCGCTTAATAATACTTAGCCTAACGCCACTTACACTCCCATCATGTAGAGTCTCGGTGGACTACATGTGCGAGTGTGTTGAATCTGATAGTTAACATTATCTTTTTGTAACACCTGATCGAGTAAATATGTGTACGACGTTATCAAATTAACGTAATATTATTTTATTTTTATAAATTTAGAAAGAGAAAAGTGTAGATTATAATTATTTTTATTGATTAAAATATATTTTGTATTTTATATTTTTTGTAATATAGATAGTACTTTAAATTTAAAAAAAAATTATTCTGCTATTTTTATTTTTAAAAATGTGTCGTTTTATACTCCAAAATTTTTGAGACAAGGTGTTATTTGTCTCCATGCGAAAAGTATTGTGGTGCAAAATAATTGAAAATTTTGATTAAATGTACAAAATGACATTTTTTAAAATATAGATAACGAAATAAAATTTTTTAAAATCTATGACGTTATTTATCCCCAAACAAAAAATCCAAAATGCAAAATATATTTTAGTCCTTTTTCGTTCTTTCTCATATGGTAATTCATTAATCAAAATTCTATACAATTTCTCTCTCTAAATTAATTCATTAATAGAGATATATTACTTTAATTTGATGACGTGGTACACTGATTACATTAAATATTTATTCTACCTCCTCAATGACAAAATTTATTTCAAAACAAAATGAATGGGTAAAAATTTATTAGAGTATTTACCAAATAGGAGTAGAGTAGTACTTCATCCGTCTCATTTATATCGTAACACTTTGACTTTTTATAGAATTCAAAAAATTTGTTTGATGTTATAATTAAAAAAAAATAGTGATTGAAGTAGTAATATTATAATTTTAAAAAAGAGAAAAGTGATTGAAGTGGTTAAGTATAATATTGATATTATAATTTTAAATATGAGAATAATAATTGAAATGATATGCCATATTTGATAAAATAAAGGTAATTTAAATAATTTATATTATTAAATTTTCCAAAAAAAAATTATAATTTTTATGATATTTTTAAAAAAATAAATATTATAATTTTTATGAAACGGATGAAATATTATTTTGTCTTTTGTTTTTTATTTTTTATTTTTTATTAAGGGTATTTTTTTTTTTTGGAGTGGTTGGGAGTACACGTAATTGATCAGACGGAACCACTAATAAATGAGTGATGACTTCAGTGTTGGACCCACTAATAAATGAGTGATGACTTCAGTGTTAACCTTTCCTAATGTTAATTCCAAAACTTTGATGTAAAGCTTTTTGTAATTTGGTGCAGGGGCATCGTGTCCATCTGACAGCGACTCACGTAGTCGTCTCTCATAGTCTCTGTCTCCTAATACAAAAATATGTAACATATTAATATACCTTATTTTATTTTATTAAATTTAAATTTTTATTATCTTATATTTTTTAATTTTAATTATATATTATAAAAATTTATTTTATTTTAAAATTTATGATATACCGAAATATGTCACTTTTGTTATAAGTGGGAGAGAGCATACATACGTGCGTACATGTATGTCTGAAAATCTGAAGATAGGGCCTCAGGTCGGCTGGGGACCTTGGGCACTTTTTCCAAACGATCACCTCGTATAGATTAATAGATTATGAAAATATCAAAGTGTGATTATTTTATTAATATTTAATGCACAAATTAATTATTTAATTAATTTCCCTATAATTAATTTATTCAATTAAAATTTTTATACACAAATTTAGAAAACCATGAAAGTTTGTTATGTCTTTTTACGTAGTAAGACTTACTTAGGAACTGACTTGATGATATGTTATTTAATTGCTGATATGTTATTATACTCTAAAAATATAGTGTTAATATATTTAATAATTGATAAATAAAACGAAAAAAGGTAGAAAATGTAAGAACCCTGTATTTTTTAATATTTTGAGGTACTAAATAAAATTTGGTTTCCGACAAAAAGAATGTCAACGTTAAAGTTAGGCAATATTT